>JBAMIE010215246.1:0-10021 GCA_037177295.1 Kaempferia parviflora
TTTAGTTCCAACCCATCCAAACTATATCACATAACAAAAAATATTTTTAAAAAGTATTATATTTTTCTTATTTATATCATTAAACAATAAAATCCTCCCAAACATCAAATATGATTATTTGATGATGTGAATAGCAACACCAAACTGTCTATCTACGATACACTCCAACTTCCATGGGGCTTCGGCATGGGTTGTTATACGCCACATGTTCCTTTTCTCTGTTTGTTACATGATACATAAGCAGTATTTAGTAAAACTTCTACTAAGCGTTTTTTAAATTCTAACTACATAAAAGTATTTTTAAGTATTTGTGAATGTGAAATTCTATTTCAGCTTCTGTAACTTTTACTTAAAAGCTAGAAGTAAGAATTTGATATTTTTTACTGCGTCTGTTTTTTTTTTTTATGATCTAAAATTAAAAAATAACAGTTATGTCACTAATAAATTTATCATTTTACATGTCACCATGCTTTTAAATAATATTTTATATTTTTATATAATTTATATTTTTAAAATTTTTATACATATTTTTATGTATTTATATAAATTTTATTATTTTTTATATTTTTATCTTTATTAATTTTATATATTTTTTAAATATTTATATTATAAAAAATTAATCTTAATATCATATTTAAAATATTTATTAAAAATATTATTATCATTTAATTTACAAATTAAATTAAAAAAGAATCATTCATTAAACACTTAAATTTTACTTTATATTATCTTAACTTATATTTTTAAATACTGTAAATTTTATTTTTTTATAAATTTTAAAATAATCTTTATAAAAATAACCTGGACTAGCCGCGGTGGCAATTATTCGTTCTTTAATTCCCATCTAAACGTCGTGGTGTTCTGTCCTCCATCCACGAAGCTTCTCGTGTTTTCGATTATTACTTTATTCCCGCCCATCTCACCCACCCACATCTACACCCGCGTCTATAAATGCCATCTCCACTCGAGATCGGTCACCGCCGGCGAAGAAAAAAAAAAGCAAAAGAAACCAAGTAGACGTCTAAAGAAAAGAGAGTAAGCTTACCGGGAGTGCAACTGACGCCCGAAATGATTGCCGGATTTCGCCGCTCCATCTCCTTGCCAGGGCTGAGCCCTAGCGCCAGCCCCTCCCGTTGCCACCGCCTCCGTGACGCACAGCACACCCGGTCCGCCAGCTTCCCCTGCCGATCCCATCCCGTCCTCTCCCTCCTCCACGACGAGATCCTCTCCCTCCGCGCCTCCGCTGACCTCGGTTGCTCTAGCTCCTCTGCCTCCGCCGCCGCCACAGTTTACGAGCGGATCGACCGTCTCCTTGCCTCCCTCGACGACTTCCTCCGGCTCTCGCAGACCCAGGATTCCCTTCGGAGCCTCCCGTATTAGAATTAACGGAGGAAGGAGGTGAAAGGGCACCCCTTCACCTTCCTCCATTAACCTCCCTCATGAATGGAGGGAGGGAAGAGTCATCTTCCCCTTATATATATACGTCCAAGAACAATCGGAAGATGGTCCATACGGAAGAGGATCGGAAGAAGGTTGTCGCGTTGTGTATGCGGAGGAGATTGAAGTGCAACGGAAGCGTTGTCGAAATTCTGCCGAGACTGTGTGTCTTGCAGAGAAGAACATTCGAGGTTGGTTTGTCCATCCACAGAAGAGGGATTTGGTTTGTGAACCACGAAGAGCTTTCCGATCTCGTGATTACTCTTCCAACAACAAGTAAGAAATCTGTTCTTCGTCTTCAAGAGATCGTTTCGTATTGGGAGATCGTTGTAAGTTTTATTTACAGTTTACGATTTACAGAATTTTAATTTGATTCATGCATTTCTTCTAACAACCACAATCTAGAGACTTACCCTATAAAATCCTTCGTGATTAACCCAAAACTAAGTTTGAATCTAACATGGATTTAACAACCTTTTTCAAAAATTAACAATAAGTCAATCCATTGAAATAAAATAACTAATCATACAATCAAGAATTAATAATAAATCACTTTAATACAAAATTAATTAATTAATTAAATTAATTCTTTAAATCAATTTCAAAACCTAAATAATTAAACAATTAAATATTAAACATAATCATTAAATTAATAAACAGGTTAAATTTCAACTAAAATGAATTTAAGCAAACTCAACTCAAATAATGATTAAATAATAAACTACTTAATAAAACCTAAATTAAATCTAACTAAAATACCTAAATAAAATTAAATTAATAGAGCTCACTGAAAATAAATTTATCTCAAAAAAAAAAAAATACTTAATAAATTAAATAACAATTGAACTTAAACAAACTTAATATTTATAAAATACAAACCTAAATTAATAAATTCAAACTTAATTTAATAAACTTAATTAAAATTAATAATAATTCAAGTAAACTTAAAACTTAATAATAATAATGAATAATCTAATCAATAAACAAACTTACTTGATAAAATAAAAATTAAGCTAAATAACAAACAAAATTAATTAATCAAATCAATAGTAAACTTAATTTAATAAATTTACACCTAAACTTAATTAACAATGATAATATTAAATAAATAAATAAATTTAATTAATTGAACTTGAAAAATAAGTAACTTAACCCTTAAATTAAACTGAAATTAAGTATAAATTAATTAACTAAATTAATTAAATTTAATGTTAAACTAAAGTAATAAAACAAGTAAAATGAACAAAAAAAAAACAAAATTAACCTAAATAAAAAACATAACTAATCAAATAAACCTAATTATTGAAATTAATAAACTTATCTAATAAACAATTAAACTCAAAACATTTCCAAAATGATAAAACAATAAACTTACAATTAAATGTAAACTTAATTAAATTTATTAAATTCAAAATTAAAGTACTTAATAATGTTTGAACCTCATTAACGCTCAATTAAATAATAATGAACCTAACAAAATTGAGTAATAAACTCAAACATGAATAATTAAACAAACACTTAAATTAAACCTTAATCCGATTAAAATTTAACCAATTTAATTCAATCTAACATCAATTAAACCTTCAACATAATCAAAACCTTGTAACTCAATTAAAACACAAGTAATCAAACTTAATAATTAATCAATCAATAAGTAAGTAATTAAACTTAATTTTAAGCAAATCAAAATCATGAAATTGAAAAAATTAACTTAACCAAATCAATACTTAAATTAAATAATTATTAACTCAATTAAAACTATTGAAATTATTCAAACAAATAAGATTTAAAATATAAATTAATACTTAGGAAATAAGTCAAAAATCAAATCATCTCACATAAATAATAGCCTACCCTTATTTAGAAATCTAGAAATAGTGAGATGTAGGAAACGAAAAATTAAGTTTATCGGTTGATTGAACCCTGCCATTAGTCAACTGATAATTATCGGTCGACTGAACAAATAGGTATGTCGACTAAATAAGATCGTACCTCATAAATGTTAGGGTCGACGGAACCTAATTATCGGTCGACTGAACATCCGATTCTGAAATAGTTATCTTTAATGGTTCGGTTGACTGAACATGCTTTTCCATCGACCGAAAACCTATTCCCGACCGTAAGTCAAGGCATCATCATGTTATCGGTCGATTGAACCTAGTTTCCTTCGACTGAAAACCTAGCCAACACACTCTGATTGGGCCACGTCTGTCGCATTTAATGGATCGATCGACCGATCCGTTGGATCAGTCGACCGATAAATCTCTATAAAAGACGGGTTTGGGGTAGAACCCAGATCATCCAAATCTCTCCTTCCTCCCTTTCTATCACCTCTATGTTTGGGACCAACCACGTACAAATATCATGCCCCAGTTAGTTTGTCTCACCAACTCTTTAAATATCAAATTTCAATTCATTTATCATTATTCTTCTTAATTATAGTAAAAAAAAATTCACAAGGCTGTACAGAAGGAGGCTAGCTCCTCTAATCCTAGCAAGGAACCTAGATTTTTTTACTGAGGACTTTCATCAGTCATTTATGACCAAAACATTCCACGTAACTGGTACTAGATGTCTTGATATGATCTTCTATTAAACATATTGTCCTGAGGTAATTGACATCATTCAGTATTACTCGTTAGACACTATAGTCTATTGTAGACATGCATATAGTCAGGTCTTTTGTTCAGAATTCTATCACAACCTCTATGAGATAGATTTCCATAACTACAAGACTAGGGTCAACTCTCGAGACATGCTATTTAGTCTAGATGTATTTCTTCAGTTTTTACGGACACGACCCTCCGAAAATCATATCTTTTTCTACCCCACCCTTCTTAAGATATTACCTGAGCCTTTTTCTCACTTATCTCTTGACATCATGTATGCTGACTTCTTTCATGGACCTCGTCTTATGAAGATGTTATTTGTACCCTTTGTCCTCTAAGGACTACGGGATGCTTCGACCGGTGCATCTATTTTTGATGTATGCATTGAGGTATCACTTGGACTTTGACTTTATTTATTGGGTTTTCACACCATTATCTACTATTCGGGCTACAACACTTCGAATAAGGTGCACATGGTCCATTGTCACATCTTTACTTCATTCACGGCATCTCTTAGGATTGTAGTCTATAGGAGTGAGTTGAAGGAGTTATCTGACTTTGATCTAGTAGGCATTCGCCAGTTGTCCATGGCTAGGATTAGGACTAGCGCATATGGACTTGTATACAAGTCCACCCATTCATGCTTCACTCAGCTAGAAGAGGAGGAGGTAGCTGAGGAGGATCCGGCCCCAGCTCAGTAGTGTTCTCAGGGTTTTCAACCTATTTATACTGAAGGTCTAGTCATGACACCCTACTTTGACGCGGCAGATCAGAGCTCATCGTATGCCCCTCCTCCACCAACCAGTGACTTCTTCACCAGACTTAGAGATGATATTTTCGGTGGGTTCGATTCAATAGAGACACTGATGCACGATCAGTACACTTCCGTTCAGGGGAAGATTGCTGACTTTCGCTAGGAGATGATAAGTCAAACTGATGCTATCGAGGCAGAGTAACGCACAATGTTTGACTACTTTGGCTCAACACACGATCCCCCTCCTCCATCTGATGATTGACTTTTAACACTACTGTACTAGACTATTTGAAGAACATTATCAGACTTTGTAGAACTTTATATTTGCAGTTATCTATCCTATTTTGACTCATTTTAGGGATGTGTGTTATAGAATAGGTAACTTTTCAAAATAATTTTTAAAAACTAATATTTAGTAGTTTTCAAAAATGGTTTTCAAAATTCCATTTAAAAACTTTGTTTTAAAAAATCCATTCAATTTTTCAAAATTTTTCTTTTATGGAGTAGTCTAGGTTTTACCATAGACAGCAGGATCCTATAGTTCTAGAAGCCAATATCTCATAAGCACACTGGGATTCCTTGATTGTGTATTGTAAAACATAGAATGAGTTGTGATGCTTAGGACTTAGCCTAAGATTTCAGATGCTTATGTCAGTGCATCACTATAAATCTGAGCTTTAGACAAATCATACATTGATCAATTTGAGAATCTGATTAGTAACAAACTTTTTAGAATTTTAAACTCAAATTGACCAACCTAAGTCTAAAGCTGCTATCTTCTGGTAGTAAGTTATGCACAAAATGTTGGACATTTTTAATGTCAATTTTTTAGATATTTCCTAATTTTAAATATTATTTTTAAAACTATGCATTACATGAATGTTTGGACTCTTAGGAAGTCACTATGTTTAAGGGGAGCAAAAACTATTCTTGTTTCAAAATTATCTTTTTCAAAACTTATGTTTTTCAAAACACATATTTTCAAAAATTTCTTAAAACTATCTTTATTAAGATCATCTGATTCTTTTTCAATTTTCAAACATTAAAATTATTTTTTTTTTTTGAAAATTCCTTGAATCTCAAATCAGGTTATTGATTTATCTCTTTGCAAAAACATACTTTCAAAATATTTTCATAATTTTAGGTCATTTCAAAATCATTTTCATTTTTAACTTAAATAAATTATCCTTTTCAAAATTTCAGAAAACTTTATAATCCATCTTTTTCAACCTTATATTTTAAAAAATTATTAAATTTGATGCATCTTCTTTCATGTATACTCCTTTTCAAAAAGTAAGGATTTCGATATTACTTTGAAAAATTATCTTTTTGAAAAACTTGGAGTTAAAAATCATTTTCATTTTCTGAGTGTGAAAGTAATTTATTAAACTTATTCATTTTGAAAATTCTGAGATTCTTTTAAAATTAATATTATAACTTATCATTTTGAAAATTTAAATTTTCAAAGATACTTTTAATCCATGTAACTCATGCTATCATGACTTTTATGTTGGAATAGTTTTTTGCGATCACCCCTTTTTTTGATGTGTGATAAAGGGGGAGAGATAACTTGTTCAGGGGAGAGATAATCTGGGAGAGATACTTAACTCAGGGGAAGCATTAAGTAAACAACTGAATGTTTACTTAGTAAATGTAATTTTTAACTTAACTGTGAACCTAGGTTGATAAACATAAAAATGGGGGAGATTGTTGGTGTAGGTTGCACCAAAATCGAACATGAGTTTTGATATTGTCAAAGGTTCAAGTTAAGTCTTGTTATGATCTGATAAGCTATCTAAGTGTGCAGGATGTTTACTAAACTGGGAAAGTCCTAGTCGCGGCTAGGCAAGAAGACTTAGCGATCGTAGAAGCCAGGCAGGAAGTCCAAGTGGGTCGCGGACCTGACACTTGGCAGCAGAAAGTCTAGATAGGTCGAGGACCTTATATCTGGCAGAGAAAGCCTTGGTGAGCTGATCTGGTGCTAAGCAGGAAAGTCCAAACAGGTCGAGAGGACCAGATGTTTGGCAGGTAAGATTTAAGTAAACAACTAGAGTGGAGCGACGGGGAGGTTATGTCCTTGAGAGGAACAACCCTAGGTCGCTGATCCAACTGAAGAAATCGGGAAGGTTTCTAAGTTGAGATCAAGACAGGTTCTACTATCTTATATTACTCATGCTTATATTATATTGTGTTAACTCTGTAGTGCAGGTATACTATACATTATGATAACTCTATTTTGTAAGTTTGACCATTTTGGTGGGATCGATCGACCGAACCCAGTATTCCATCGAACGATAACCTTAAGCTGGCACAGTGAATGAAATTCAGAGGGATCAGTTAACTAAACTAGGTTGTCAGTCGACTGATCAATATTTGAAAGCAAAGCTGGCAGATATGATCTTGAAGAAAAAGGAAATTTAGGGATTCGTCGACCGAACATCAGGTTCGGTCGACTGATCAATAAATGACAGTTAATGCAGAAGATCGGATCTAAATAAACAAGGTAATATCAGCGGATCAGTTAACTGAACTGGAGGTTCAGTCGACCGAGCACTTAAATGATGAAGATTGGATCTCAGAGAAAAAGGAAAGTGTCGCGATCGGTCAACTGATAGGAGGTTCAGTCAACTGATAGGTTCCGTCGAATGAACCTTTTTTCAGTCGACCGAACGAGGCTTATATAAGTACCTTGAGATCAGAGCTTCAGATGCAACTTTTTTGCAGCAATTATTTCTAAACTTAAGTTTCCACCAAGTCTCTGCGCTACATTGATTTGCTACCATGACTTGCGCAAGCTTCGGCATCGAAACCTCTCTGACTTGAGCTCGTCTTCAACGATGGTATACTTTAGTTATGCTTGCAGTATAATTGTATTATAAAAATTGTACTTGTAAACATTTGTGACATATTAGATTGCCCATCGGTGAAGTCAAAGATCGTGGGCCTTCGAGCAGAAGTCAACACAGGCTCCGAACAAAGTAACCATAAAGTGTCTTTGTATTGTTTGTTTTATTTTCTTTCCATTGCGACTCTAACATCGAAAATAATTTTATGAGCGATATTCAACCCCCTTTCTATTGCTATACCGATCCTTGAACAATTAGGGTTCTATATAACATATATACCACAATCATATGCACAATAGGTAGTTCAATCAAGATTAACTCCTATAGTGCACTTCATACAAGTGTACATGCTATATGCACAATAATAGATCACATGGTATCTCCTATAGTGTAAACCATACCTGAGAATACATCATGTGAACAATCATAAAGGTATCTCCTAAGGTGCATACCATATAAGTGTGAACTCTACAGAGTATGGAAAGCGACGATGAGATTGTATAGATAATAAAATAGATTATCTCCAAAGGCAAGCAGTAAGTATCAAGCAGGAAATCAAGCAATTAGATTTTAGTTAAATTAACTTAAATTATCATAGAATACTATGCACTAAGATCAATAAACTACAAAGGTTAAAGAAGATGTACCCGCATCAATATGTCGATTGTATCAAATAACTCCCACGTCGAGATGATCATCCTAGATCGGAGTCCTGCATCACATGTATAGTTTAGCTAAATCCTATCATGTTTCCACTTGATAAACAACCCCAAACTAATTAGAAAAAATCCTAATCGAAATGATCATTAATTAATCTTAATTAATGATTAACTTTAATTAACTAAATTAATATATCAAATTCGGGCTATCCATATATCTTTCTTAATTAATTCAACCACTAAATAAATGGAATAATAAATCAATTATTGAGTCTAATTTCCTATAGATTTAATCGTGTTGTAATTAACTTCATTTTATCCACATTTCAATTATATTAATCAACTTCGAGCTTAATTACTCATAACCACCAACTCAATCCATAAACATCAATTAACATTCAATGATGATGATCTAATTCAAGCACACACCTTCCTTAACTAAATTAACCTTTCCAACACATAACTGAAATAAAATCCTTTTCAATCTGATTCTAAGCATGTCTTGCCCCAAACTAGGTTACCCTGACCTACTCTCGGCCTCACCATGAGCATTTGGTCACCCTAACCTTCATCGGGGCTCTCCGTGAGCATCTGGTCACCCTTACCTGATTTGGGCTTCCACCCAAGCATCCGATCAACCTAACCTTCTCCAAGTCTCCCCACGAGCATCTAGTCACCCTTACCTACTTAAGGCCTCCCCGTGAGCATTCAGTCAACCTTATTTATTCCAGGCCACCCCTCTAACATCTTGTTAGGCTGACCTATTTGGGGCCTCCAGAGATGTAACGCCCTAAAATTTTCATGATTTTAATATGAATTTTAGTAATAGGCTTAATGGGCTTTATGTGGGCTTTTCTAGAAATAAAATAAAATAGAATCAAAAAGAGATATAGCTAAGGTTTGAACCTTAGACCTCTTCTTAAGTAGCAAGCATTAATGGGCTTGCAATAACCAGGAGCCCAACATGGAGTTTTTGTTAAGAAAAAAGAGGGAAAGTTAGTTAAGGATTTGAGAGATATTTTCTCTTTATCATTAGTATAAATAAGAGGGATTAGCAGGCAAGAGAGATAATCCCTCACGATTCTTTTCTCCTCCTTGGTGCCGCCGAACCCCTCTCCCTCCCTCTCCTTTAATTTCTCAATCCTAGGGTTTCACCTTAGGGAATTAAGCAAGGAGAAGGTTCCCTCAAGGTTTTTCTCTCCTCTAGAGCCAACTACGACGAGGAAACTTCGGAAGCAGAAGATTGTCATCTTCTTCGTCGATTAAGGGTACAGAACTTGTAGGAATCAAGTGAAAGGAAGTAAGTATCCCCTCACCTGTGGTATAATTGCTTGTATGTTATGTAGTATAAAAATTTGAAGGTTTCAGTTTCTTGGGAGTTTCGGCCAAGACCCAAAAGGAGGGATAAGGGAAGATTATTTATCCAATGATGTATGCAATGTTATTTTTATGACCCATGACATGATATATGATGATTGTATGGATTTAATGTTGCCAAAAACATAGGTATTCATTCCCTTGAAGTTTCGGCCAAAAAGGAAAGTAGGGATAAGGGAAGATTATTTACCCAATGATGTATGCAATATTATTTTTATGACCCATGACATGATATATGATGATTGTATGGATTTAATGTTGCCAAAAACATAGGTATTTAGTCTCCTTGAAGTTTCGGCCAAATCAAAGAAATAGGAGGTTTAGGGAATTTAGTGACCT
>JBAMIE010215255.1:0-10021 GCA_037177295.1 Kaempferia parviflora
ATATATATATATAATATAATTAAAAAAAAATTTGAGGCCTTTTTCTGGGCCGGGCCCTGAGGCGATCGCCTCATTGGCCTCACAGAAGGTCCGGCCCTGGTCAGAAACAATGTGGCTTTATCTAATTCCTGAATTTGATGCAAATTTCCAAAAATTATGTGGGGTAATTCCATATATAGTCTGATTTCATGAGAGTAAAATTCATGACACTATTGACTCTCTTTAATAAAGCTTATTATCTAGTGAACACTGATGATAAACAACTTATGTTGCATATTGACTTTGGGTTATTCTAGTTTATTGATAAAGGATGTAGCCTTTCTTAAATTGTTTTTCCTTTTTTTCCTTTTATTTCCATTTGAGTTGTGATTTATGATCTAGATGTTACTAAGTTGTATTTCCATAGTTTAGAAGGAAGTGTTCTCGTGGTAATGAAATGTAAAATCAACATTGTTCACGGTTGACAATTCCCAGATTTAATTTGATGGTTTGAACTCAATTGTTTTTTTTAAATAAATCTAAATTTATAATAAAGGAAATAGAAGAGGTATGTGATTATTTGGGTTTTGTATGCAGCAAGGTACTTTGGTTGCTTTCCCTGTAATTTTCAAATGTCATTGATCACTTATGTATCTTTTAAGTTCTATCTCTTCCTCTTAGCAATGTAATCTAAATTTTCTGTATATGATTGATATTTTATGACTCAAGGTTTATATATATTTTTTGTTTTTCATAATCAGGTTCTTGAAAGTTATGAACGCGCTTATAGCAATATGGTTCGTGTTCAACAGCTTTCAGAGCTTGAAGAGGTTTTCTGGTTTATAATTTTGTGTTCTTTAATAACCTATATTGATTCAAGGAATTGATTAGATAACTAATTTTCAATTCGGTAACAGGTTATTGATTACTGTACTCTTCCAGTTGGTAACCCTGTTGCTGATGGTCGAAGGGAATTGATTCGTAATATGTGGAAGGAACGAATACAAGGAACAAAGCGCAATGTTGAGGTGAAGCTTTCATCCATTATGTATGTCTATATCCATAGGATAATATTTTATTTATTTTCTTTCAACATATTGAGGTCTTTTCAAATAATTAGTTGTTGTCGTTGTATGTTCTCATCTGCCACTGTTTGTTGTTCAGGTTCATATTTAAGGTCGAAGTTATCGTTTGCTAGTTATTGTATATTTTATCATATCCCAAGTTTTTTTTATAATCTTTATTGCACTAAATATCCTTGTGACACTTGTATGTTCTGGTATTTCTTTGGAAGGCTGTTATTTTACTCTTTCTTGATGATTATTTTCACTGCTAGGATTGGACATTTGTTTTCCTGATCAATCTCAATGCAGGTTTGGCAAGCAGTTTTAACAGTAAGAGAATTGGTCCTTCCACCCAGTGAAGACATTGAAACTTGGATTAGGTTTGCCTCGCTTTGCCGGCAAAGTGGACGTATAAGTCAGGCAAGATCTACTTTAATAAAACTCTTAAAGGTTAGTTTTTCATTTGTTGAAAATAAACATCAAGCCAGATAGTCTAGAAGAGATAATAATTGAATGACTTTGAATGACTCTGTTGATGTAGTACGATCCTGACTGTTCTCCGGGAAATTGGTTGCTCCATGGACATCCTCAAGTTATTCTAGCCTACCTGAAATATCAATGGTCTCTTGGTGATGATCTTAAACGGAAGGAAGCATTTTCTCATTTACAGGTAGAACTGTCATGTTTATTTTTTCACTAGACTAGAGTTATTGAGAAACTGAATTTTCAATCTATTGTCAATTTTCATCATTGATTTTCTTAGGATTTAACTCTGCAATTAGCTTCTACGAATGCCCACTCCATGACACCCATTGTTCCGGGTAATTCTCCTAATTCTAGTATTCCTCTCCTTGCTCGAGCATATCTGCAACTTGGGAACTGGAAGAGGGCACTTTCCCCTGGATTAGATGATGACTCAATACAAGGTAATGAAATACTTGTAGTTTCCTATTCCTTTCTTTTCCTGCTATTTGTAGAATTGTAGTACATTTTTTTTCTATAGTATATGCATTTTAATTTTGATTGCTTCACTCAACAGAGATCCTTGTATCCCTTAAAAATGCCACACATTATGCTAAGGACTGGGCAAAAGCATGGCATATGTGGGCCTTATTCAATACAGCTGTGATGTCTCATTATACATTAAGAGGCCGTCCTGATGTTGCATCAAAGTATGTTGTTGCGGCTGTCACTGGATATTTCTATTCCATAGCTTGTGCATCAACTGCTAAGGGAGTTGATGACAGCTTACAGGTAAATCTTTTGTTTCTACAATGATCTATATATTTTTTTATATGTAATTTGTGTCTTTCCTGTATTCAAAGAAACCGTCATGATTATGCCACTTGGAAAATTAAAAGTTATTAGAGCTATTGTATGCACTTGTGAATAGAACAAAAACTACTGTGGGAGGCAATGTGAAAGTACTCAATGATTTGTAAAAAGTATTGCCAATTATCTGCAAGAAAATTAACAAATTATTGGAGTAGCTGAACACTAAATTAAAATTCATCTGAATATTTTAAGTGGCACATTCTTGAAGAGCCTTATTATTTTCCAACTTAATTGTCCCCAATTACTTGGGATTTATTGCATCTATTCCACTTGATAAATTCAAGAGAAGGTGGTTATGAGTGTGACTTGCTTATGCACTAGTAATCTCTGATACTTGAGTTCATCTATCCTTCTGTGTTTGTGTTGGATATTGATACTTAGACACCTGACACTCAAAGAGGACACTCAATTTTTCTATTCATCATGTGTTAACACTTGTAGAAATATGTGTGTTGGATCCACATTTGTGATAGTTACTTGCACCTAAGCTTGAGTAACTTGGTTAGTAAATTACAGTGTCTAATTGGGTTAAATTGAACCGAACTGAAATGTACTGGATCTTTGTTGTTTGTTTCAACCAACCAACCTACCTGATCTATAATTTAAACCAAGTTAAATCAACTTGTAATAGCCGATTTGGTTGTTTAGATTAGTTTAAACTGAATTGATTGCTTTTACCTGTTAATACCACTTTGATCAATCAGGTGAGTTGTAGTAAAAAAAGATAATCCATTAAAATGTGAGCAGTGGTATACAGCCTATATACTATTAAATTCCTATCCTTGTGTCATCTCTTCCTCTTGTAAATTTAGCAAGTTTTCTTTAGAATCAAAATGTGAGTTCTACTTTGTAGTCTCATAATTGTGAAATTTTGGTTTATGTTAATTAAGTACACACGATGAAGATAGACCATTCATTTTCATCAATAGAGTCCTTGTCTGAAGTCTTATATAAAGTTCAATGGCAAAGTCAGAGGTTCACCCAACTGACCGCAGATAGGTGGGGCATATTTAATCCTTCTGTCTTCTATAAGGTGGTGTCCTAAATTTCTCCAACGTGGCACACAAGTCATAGCAAGGTTGGCAAAGGTTTGCCGTGTATGTGGGACTGTGTGGTAGTGTTGTGGACACCTGCTTGTCCTGAGTTCTGATTGTTTGAATAGTTAAGCTACAGTCTTTCCATGTGCATGTGTCTGATTATGTGGGAGGTGAAAAGAGCACCCATTATCCTTCGTGAAATTAATAAGCACATGATTGGTTGGTTCCAACTCATAGATTCTACACTGAATCTATAAGTTATAGTTTGTTATTTTATTCACATATAGTCACAATGGTTTGGTAATTTTGGACTTGTATACTCTTATTTCTTTCTAGAGTTTGTAGCACTCGTATTCTTCTAATTATTTCTGAAGATTTTTTCTAAACCTTTCTCGCTCAACTCCAACCACAACATCAACTTGATGTTTTGCCAAGGTTGCAGTTGCTGGTCATTCTAATATTGTTCCAAGGCCTACATGGTAGCAAAGGTGGAATCCGCCACCCAACGCCCCAAACGGTCGGCCCCATGACTATTTTTGAGGAGGTAAATTGGAAAGGTGTAGTTGGCTAGTGCGGGGAGGACTTTTTTCATCGGCTTTGCCGAGATTTGAACCCCTGCCCTATGGTAGCAACTCTGCCCCACATTAGCAAACTCAACCTTGCCCCGGGGGGCTTGTTCCAAGGCCTGTAGTCCATAGAGATGGTTGTCTTAGCACACATGTTATTTGTTATACTAGCAACATGAATATAAATACAAACTTAAAAACTTGTGAAATCAACGGCTTGAAACTCGCATACTTTTTGATCACTTATGCTATGTTTCTAGTTTCTTTTGTTTTCATAAAACATTCTTTTGTGATAGGGTTTGTTTGTCACCTTGATTAGTTATCTATAGTGGTTACTAGACTATGTTAAGACTTTACTAGCTCATAGATTCATATTCAGTTTTTTTTTTTTAATTATTTGGGATGTTAATGTTGATGATTTTTTGCTGCAGGATATTCTTCGCCTTCTCACATTGTGGTTCAACCATGGAGCGACATCTGATGTTCAGATGGCACTACAGAAAGGTTTTTTGCATGTTAAGATTGAAATGTGGTTAGCAGTACTACCACAGATAATTGCCAGGATACACTCAAATAATAAAGCTGTGAGGGAATTGATACAATCATTACTGGTACGAATTGGGAAAGTACATCCACAGGTATTCTCACTGTTTCTCATATCTAATTATTTTCTGTTGTTGCTCTTTCAACCTTGTTTTGGAGAAAAGAGAGTATTCTTGTATTCAATTTATGATCATTTCAGGGTATCTCATATTGTGATTTCTTTCTAATTTAAGCTTAAGTGAAATCAGTCAAATCCTAACCAGATTCAAGGCCCTAAAAATTGGTTTATAAAACATTGTTTGTTGTTTTTGATTGCTTTTGTCCTATACTTTCTCAATTGAAAAAAGTTTGTTAAAGCATGATTATGAAGGATATAATTAATATCTAATTTTGAAACAGGTGTTAGTTTAAAATGAGAAAGAAATAGTGGTGGATTTGACATCAATTTGCTAGAATAACTTGCCATTGACTTGAGACCAGCTGCTAGGGGTGGCAACCCATGGGTACCCTCAAATTTTTTAACTATCCAAATCCCTATCCACTTGCTACATCCAAATCCATACCCCATACATAGGTTCTTATAATTTTACCCATACTCAGTCCCATCACTTCCCAAAATGTACACAATTACACCTGAACCAGTCCTCAGTTTAACATATTTTGATATTCGAATAGTAAAATAACCATAAACTGAACCTCAGAAAACACCTAATTTGATCTTTCATAAATAAAATATGTTTAAAAGTCTCCACTTGCTACATCCCAATCCATACCCCATACTTAGGTTCTTACAATTTTACCCATACTCAGTCCCATCACTTACTAAAACGTACACAATTACACCTGAATCAGTCCTCAGTTTAACATATTTTGATATTCCAATAGTAAAATAACCATAAACTGAACCTCAGAAAACACCTTATTTTATCTTTCATAAATAAAATATGTTTAAAAGTTTGTAAGACAAGCTCTAATAATGATATGTCCAATAATATCTATAAAAAATTTAAACACACGGGACAGGGTATGCATTTCAAAACCCATTCCATTGGGATAACGGGTATCTACCACTTCATCTAAATCTCTCCCACCCCATTCAATGGATACCCAAACTAATTGAACATGTTGAGCAGTCATGGTATCTGAAAAAACTCAGCTCATTGAAAAAGCTCTAATTTGGATTGACAGTTACGAAACCAAGCTGCTTGCCAAAAGGCTTTTGTAATGGCCTATGCTGATCTCTGGTTCTTTTCTATTTTTAAAAGGTTCTTAATTGCAGGCACTTATGTACCCTCTGCTGGTAGCTTGCAAATCAGTCAGCACACTGCGGAGGCGTGCAGCTGAGGATGTTGTTGAAAAAATTCGCCAGCATCATGGTCTTCTTGTTGATCAGGCAAATATTATATATCCTGATGAATTGTTTTGATATATTATTGAAATGGAACTTGCTGATGTGATGAATTCATGGTTATAGGCGCAACTTGTCTCACAAGAGTTAATTAGGGTTGCAATATTGTGGCATGAAATGTGGCATGAAGCTTTGGAGGAAGCCAGTCGTTTGTATTTTGGCGAGAAGAATACTGAGGGTATGCTTGCTGCATTAGAACCTTTGCATGCAAAGCTTGAAGAAGGACCAGAGACCTTTATAGAAAATGCTTTCGTTCAGGTATTTTCTCCTTTTTTTCTCCAGTTGTTTGAAATAACCATTTACCTAACATGTTGGAAGAGAGAATGGAAAGAAAGCAACAGGAGAGAGGAGACATTTTTACGACTTATGGTGAAGGGGATTTTGAAAGATAATGGTTCTATGCAAAAACTAATACTAAGGAAGTGGAAGTTGATCTAATATAGGACTAGGAACACTAGTATACATGCATACGTTTGATTTGTAGTTACAGAGGAAGCCAATGAAGTTGATGATACCCTGCCAAGAGAACTGAAATATAGTGATTTCTATGATGGCCTAGATACTTGGTAATTTGTTTCGTCTAAGCTTGTGTCTTCATATATTTCATGTGAGTGGATCATTACATAAGCACATGGTGCATCATCCCATTATTCATAAATTGCAGGTGTTGGACAAGCTGGTTTCTCAGTGATATATAGATAGTTTTTTTCCTCGTGTGTGGAGATAGTAATGTATGGATATTTGTTTATAAGAACAACAATATCAAGATCAAGAAGGCTGCATAAATTTCTTGTCAGGCATTTGCATGAGTTCAATAGTGATCAGCTTCTTGTAGGAAACATTTTGTTGTTTATTTTTTCATCATTCTTTATTGCCATTTGGATCAAATAATTGCAACTAGGTTCTATTATGAACTATCAAAACTCTTGATTTTGTTTGTGTGTGATATTTCTTGTTCTAAAGGCGATTCTTACGTTAATGCTGTGATTAGATTGGGCTATAGGGTCTGACAAAATGAGTATTTTTTTTCTGAGACTCTATCCTCTTTTTTGTTTCACTAGACTCTTAGGGGGTGTTTGGTTGTGGGTTATCAACCTTGATAGGTTATCAACAAATTCTTGTTTGGTTTAGGTAATGCACGATTCCTGGTAATGAAGAATGACCGTCACGTCAACAATTAGGGAATGTAACCTGGAATAGTAAAAACCTTGGAAGTGTAAGGTTTTTCACGATTTCGGGGTTAACGATTTTTTTTCTTCCAAAATTACCCTCTGATTTCCTCTGCACTGCCTACACTGACGACCTCACCTCCATCGCCAGCAACGACTTCGTCTTTGGATTCTCCCATAGCGGCGCGAGCCTAGGGAAGGTGTCGGCAAGCTCGAGGCCGTGCAACACCATGCACCCCATGCCACCACCGCTGTGTTCACCCTCTGGTCGCCATCGGCCATGCCAAGATCCTCACCCCCTACAGCGCTGCCTCCATCACTGTGTTCCAGCTGCAATGGCTCACAAACAGCGTTATCCTCTACCTTTCCCTTCTTTTTAAAATCCTTGATTCCTCCCACTTCTCCACCAGCGATCCTCTCGAGATCGACGAGTCCCTGGGCGACCTCTAAGGCATGAAATTTGGCAAAGGTTTCAGGAAGCAACTTGACGAGACATTGCCAGTGGATGGACAAGTTCCTCACTTACCAGACCCTCAAGAAACTTATCAAGCACCTCCCCCAGCCGCCGCCACCAGCAATGCAGGATGAACCGCTTAATCCTGCTGCTGCCGCTCCACTGTTTCTTCGGCATCCCAGATGTGGATCTGGAGAAGTTTAATGATTTCTATCTCAAAAAGGAGGTTTTCGTGATCCGTTTACAGGTGATGCGAATCACACCTCCATCGTCTTGTTCCTTGGCGAAGATAAGAAATCTGTGGATCAAAACCAAGAAGAGGAGGAGGAAACAAGGTTAAATCAGTAAAATGCTAAACTAGGTTGTTGCATTACCTATGTTAACCAAACAACATAAGGTTATATTTTATTCCCTATAACCTTGGTTATGTGATTACCTAGTAATCACATAACCAAGGTTATGTGTGATAACTTGAACAAAACACACCCTTAGTGGTTAGAACTTTCTTTTATTTTGGAAGGATTTTGATCTTTGTATTTCCATCTCAGCAAATGTTTTTTTTCCCTCGAGGGATTTTGATATCTTTCTATGGGTTACAAGTCCGTTCGTTAGCTTCTATTCGTGGTGCATAATTTTGTGGAATGTAGGTAGCATTTATGACTTAGTCAATATATAAGTACTGGTGTGGAATTTTTTGGGGAATGTCTCAGAACAAATCATCTCTTTATAAAACCTAATAAAAAAAATCACTATCAAGATCAAGCATACTGCATGAATTTCATGAACTGGCTGCTGCCACACATTTGCATGAGTTCAATATTGACTAGCCTCTTGTAGGAAACATTTCGTTGCTTATTTTTGTTGGTCATTCTTTATTTTTCATGATCCTAAGTTATCTCTAATTGAATGTATTTTATTTAACGCTAACTATGCTATGCCTTTTTAGACATATGGTCGCGAACTACAGGAAGCACGCGATTGCTGCTTAAAATACAGAAGTACCGGAAAGGATGCTGAACTTACTCAGGTCTTTTTTTTGTTAATGATAAAAGACATTGTCAGTTTTTCTTTATAGTTCATGAAGTCATTATGATGAATCTTTGGACTTTCAGGCATGGGACTTGTATTATCATGTTTTCAAAAGAATTGATAAACAGCTTCCAAGTCTTACTACTCTAGATTTACAGGCAAGAATTAATTATTTGTTGCTGGTTCATTGTTTCTCATTTTATTATCTCTTAATTATTTTTCATGCATTACCAGTCTGTTTCACCTGAATTGCTGAAGTGTCATGACCTGGAACTAGCTGTGCCTGGTACTTATCGAGCAGGTAATTACATATCCGATGTTTCTTGCAGAGAAATGTGGATGGTTCTAACTCAGGATTACTCTTTTCTTTATGACTATGAGAGTAGTAGAGGGAAACTGGTATTGCTGATCATCAATGAATTATAATAGGGTTATATGTCCATGTTTGTTTTAACTGCATATTCAGGTTAAGCCATTGAGTATTATAACATCCTTTGAATTCAAATAATTGCAGTTAAACTAGTTATGTGGAAAACCATCGCCAAATTTTTCTAATTATATATTGTTTACAGATATCTCCCTAAATGTTGAAGGTCCTATTCCATAATCACTAGCACTGTTTCCAAGATATTTTCATAGATTTAATTGAATCTTGAGTTTTTTGAGCTTTATAGACAATCATTATGCTATCAATGAACATATTGTTATTTCATCCCTTAGCTGAGCACATTGCTTTACTCTCATATGACATATTATTTGTCAAGCAGTTGGTATCTTTACCAAAATATCCAATTGAAATGTGTAGGCCTAGTTGATCCTTATTTAAGTTGGGCATCTACCTATGGTGAACATGTACGACTATAATCCTTGTTGCTGTAACTTCATTAGTTGAACAGAGCTCTTCAGTTTTGATGCTTGGCCACCACTCACCAGCCTTAATACATGCTATATTTTGGGTGAATCAATGCAGCAGGATGTGCCTATGGGTCATTATACACATTTTTTCCTTGTTGTCTGTGCCAATTGCAAACTTGTTATAGTGTTCTGAAATTTTGTTCTCAACGCCAAACATATATTTTTGTTGTGTCAGATGAAGCTGTGGTGACAATTGCAAATTTTGCACCGCAACTGATTGTCATAACATCGAAGCAGAGGCCAAGAAAGTTGACCATTCACGGAAGTGACGGGGAGGACTATGCATTTTTACTAAAAGGGCATGAAGATTTGCGGCAGGATGAACGTGTCATGCAGGTAAATAGGTTTGCAAGGTTTTTCATCCAGGTTCACAATTCATAAAACCTACTTATGAGTAAAAGAAATGAAAAAAAAAAAAGAGATTGGCATACCAACAAAGGTCAAGTTTGAAAAAGCTGAGTATAGAACTCAATCTGAGATGTCAGAGGTTTAGGCATAATTATTGATCTTTTCTAGCAGTAC
>JBAMIE010215264.1:0-10020 GCA_037177295.1 Kaempferia parviflora
GAGCCAACTCTAGTTATCTACGACCCTAGGACTAGAGATATTATATACATTTGACTTCCGCTATTCATGACGATGTTACAGATATAAGTTTTGGATACTATGTTCATGCTAGTTATTGATAGATTGTTACAATTTATGCTATCATGTTTATTCTCTTATGGATACATGTACTTACCCTTGAATGAAAATTTAGCATGCTTCAATGTTTGGCTAGTGTTATGTCATGTACAAGTAAGAACCTAAGCATATTTAAGTAAGTAGATATGTATGCTAAGTAGCGCCGCTCTGAGCGTAGATAAGGGTGGGCGTTACAGTTGCACTCCTCGTTTCACTGGAACTTGAATGCTCTGCACCACTAGAGGGTAGCGCAGACGCACTACAAAAAAAATATGTTTTAGAAGCGATTTTTAAAGACCTTTTGCAGCGGTTTCTGACCGTTGCGAAACCTATTGCACCAGTTCCAGAACCGTTGCTGGTGTTGGCGGTGCTAAATGCAACCAAAGCGGTAAAACTAACTGGTGGTTTAGGTTATTAAATCGCTTCTGTTGGATGCCTATTGAAGCAGTTAATAACCGTCGCAGATATAAACCTATAGAAGCGGTTATGACCGGTGTTATAATTCATTATAGCGCAGCTTACAGATTAGTTTTATGAGCGGTTGGTTACCGATTCAGAAGGTTGATAAGTTGTATAAGCGGTTGGTGACCGATGCAGTAGGTCGACTTATAGAAATGGTTATAACCGATCCTATAGATTACTATACAATTCGAAAATATCACTTTTAGCAGCGATTGTAACCGATTTTATAAGTTATGACAACACTAGTTATAGGAGCAGTTAAAACCGCTACTAATATTCAATTACCAATTTTAAAAATATTCCTATATCATATTATACTTGAAGATTTTCAAACCGAATATTCAAATTAAATCAATTGACAATATTTATATTTCACTTCACAAACATAATTTATACTAGCGATCACGCACACGCATTGCATGTGTATTATATTACACACAAAAATATATAAATTTTATAACCATATAGTTGTCAATCCTAAGATGTGGGACTAAAGAAAATCAGGTAGTGCATAATGCATAAATACCTATTAATCATAAAAATTCTTAATAATAAGTTGCAGCGTCTCGAACTCTAGATCCCTAATTGATTAATGAAAAAAATTTACAATAATACACCGCAGCTGAGTCTCGAACTCTAGAGCCATGATTAATTAATGAGAAAAACTCTTAATTTAAAATTACTAATAGATCTTAAAATTTTTTTGATGTGAAAAATAATAAAAGGATTATTATTGTAATTTCGGAGGCTTCACCAAATTAATTAGAAAACAGTTAGTATTGAGGCCAGATTCTTAATAATATAGTAAGATTATCTAAGCCAATTATTATTTTTTAAAGAAAGTAAGAAACACATTAAAAGTTAATTTTTCCACTGTACAATAATTATAAGTTAATTGTTTTTATTGTATTGTTTTTTTAGAAGAGCACCAGTGGCATTCGTGTAATTTTAATACTCGAGAGGGAAAAGAGAGTGGTTGTTCGTATGTGTGTCTGCGAGCGAAGCGTGGTTCAGAGGAAAGCACGGTGGGGTGAAGGAGGCGAAAAGCTAAAACGAAAGATCAGAGAAACAGAAACCCTAATTTCTCCCCGTCGAATCCACTCTAAATCTCTGCAGTCATCCCCTTACCCGACTCGTCCAACCTTCGAATTGTGAGAGAGCTGGTCCTTGTGCTTCCGCCACGAATCCGCCGCCGGATTCCGCCTTTGGTGGCCCAATGCCGTTCTTTCCTGCGAATAATTCGTTCCTCGTGGAGGAGAAGGGTCTTAAAGAAGCTAGTTAGGCGGCTTAGGTTGGCAGTTGGTGCAGATGCTCTAAGCGGAGGGCTCGGAGAGAAGCAGATCGGAGGTTTCGGGAGGTAAAGAATGATAACGAGGCATTCTACTTGTCGGCTTCCTGTAGCTTGAATGCGGGAGGTAGGAGTTCATTGATGTTCCTTGTCTCTTCTTTTTTGCTTGTTCTGCTGTGGCGTTGAGAGAATTGTCTGTGAAAAAAAAATTAATTTTGACGTAGTAGGTCAGTTCGACGCTTAGTTTTGTACTTCGATGACCTTACCTCATAATTCATGCATTATACGCTCTTTTCTGATCAGTCTAACAAACGTGTGTTTGTTACGATTTGGCATTATGTGTTGAAAGTTTCACGACAGTTAACAAAATGGCCGAGGATTCTCTAGATTTGAGTGTTTGGCCAGAAGCAATTTTTTTTTTTTCCTTTCCGTTTCTCTATCTTAACGTTATTAATTGCAAGCTCGATCCGCAGGTAGTCACATTAACATTGATCCAATCTGGATGAAGGTCCTAAACAACTGGTTTTATTACGCACCTACTGAACATTAATATGTGAGGATCTAGAAGCAATTTTGTGTGCAAGAAGAACTAGAAGATTATAAGATGCCTTCTTCACCTTTGACCAGGCGCTCCCTTGTGACAGAGCTCAAAGCAGAAAGTGCCCATAAACGGGGCCACAGTTTTGAGAGCAAATATCCTCTCAAGGCCAAGGATGATGATCTATTCCTGTTTAACGAGGTGCAGAACCGTGAAAGAGACAACTTCTTACTGGACTCCTGTGACGACTTTGATGAATCTATATGTAATATCAATATTCTGCTTTTGATTTCCTGATCTATAGACTTTTTATTCTTTAGATTTCTCATCTGTGTTTAAGTACTGATTTATACAAATTTTTCACTCATCTCAGCAAAATTGAGATATGTTTCGGATTTTAATCTTGGGATCACCATACCAGTTCGAACAGAGAGAAGTGGTCTACTTGATGCAGATGGTGAGAAGAATGATTATGACTGGTATGTTCCCTTATGTAAGAGACTTTGTTGATTAGCTCGATGACAATGTTAATAGTCACTCCACTATGTTGTAAAGAGACACTTAGGTGCTAAGAATCTGGAATGGACTATTGTTATTTTTTTCCTGAGCGTGAAGGATTAATGTGAAGTTTCTGTTGGTTCCTTGGCTGTTATGTGTTGAGCTTGTCTTTGTTTGTTATCCAAATATGGTATAAGAAGATAACAGTTTTGTACCTTCTCTTGGAAATTTGGCTATATCAAATCATGACTAATAAATTGCTTTCCATTCAGGTTGTTGACTCCTCCTGATACTCCTCTATTTCCTTCACTGGATGATGATGTCTCACAATCTCCAAATGCTTCTAGAGGCAGGACAAGAAGTCAACCTATTCCAATTTCGAATACATCAATGGTATGAATTCCCTTTTCTGACAACATTTCATGTACAGGAAGTTTCATTTTATCCCCCTTTCTTTCGAGTATATATTTTTAATTATTCTTCTTACAGTCTGCAAGGCCTAAAAGAAGCAGTGAGAGTCCACATAGATTAAGTTCATCTCCTAGCTCTAACTATAGTGTCTCCCGTCCAAGAAGTAGGCCATCCTCGGTTCCTCACTCAAGCCCACCTCCAATTCTTCGATCTGCAACACACTCGCGGAGGCCTTCCACACCTCCAACCAAATCATTGCCATCAGCTCAAATGTCTTTGACTCCACCATCACGGAGGATAAGCACTGGTTCCAGTATGCAGAAATTCACTGGTAAAGGGGGCATGTCACCTGTAAAGGCAAATCGTGGGAATTCTGCCTCACCAAAACTGCGAGGATGGCAATCAAATTTTCCTGGTTTCTCCACTGATGTGCCACCCAACCTTCGAACTTCCCTAGCAGAACAGTCAACAACACGTGTCCGTGGTTCATCACCGATATCTGGTAATGGAAGGGGGTCTGTGTCAAAATATGGAAGGCAGTCAATGTCGCCATCTTCTTCTAGAAGTACAATATCACCACGTAACAGTGAAGGTGACAAATTTAGCTATATTAGCAAGCCATCTGCATCATCTACCCAGGAAGATGATGCTCAATCACATGCTTCTGCAGGAGTTTTGGTTAATACAGCTACAAGGAAATATCAAAATTTTGCACACAACAGGGCTCTGGGATTTTCCAAGAAACCTTCAGGATCTCTCTCTGCAAGTTTTGCTCCAAAAAGATCCTTTGATTTTGCTTGTAGGCAAACGGTAAAGTTCTATACCTTGCTTTATTACCACTACAATCATTTGTTTAGGAGCATGTATACTCTTGAACACTCTTCAACCCTTGGCCCTCTGAAAATACTGGAAATTTGTGTGAGTTGAATTTTTGTTAAAAATGACTTTTTGTGCTTCAACCATTGCTATTCTACTGCTGATTTTATGAAATTACTCATTGTTAGTAAATTCTATATTCATTTCTCTCTCTAAAAACAAACTGAACTACTTTTGTTTGTCAACCTACCAAAATGTTGAGGTTGGTGGAATTGGTAAATCTAATACTTGAAAAGAATGGAGATTGTTGCATAAGAAATGAATAATAATCCTTTGGGTACACGAGGGTCATGCATTTTTGTTATGCACGGTTATCAACTATCTTTATTCTATCATTTAGAAACTGGCACTTGTAATTTGTTCATATGGAGCCATAAGTTTGAACTGATTGTCTACCTGTGTGTTTTTTAGCTTCAAAGTCAAGTGTAGTTTTCTACTAATTGCATATCTGTTAACTGCCTTTGTTCTCATGAATTCTTGTTTTGTATATACTTTTTGCATACTTCATATTATTATATTTGGCAAACTGTTGTTGTATTGCAAAGCTTTACAGCGACAATAATAGTGAGTATGAAATAGGAGTCAGTCATCATGATATGTAGTACTTTTACCTAATGTTTCTCATTAGATACAACTATGTTCGTTGGTGTTAGGACTTAGGAGTTATTTTTATGAGTTATTGGTGTTATAATAGTGTATTATGGGTGTACTTCCACACGAGATATTTTACTAATGTGGTATTATATTGAGTCCTTTATACAATATCGTTGTGTCAACTATTGGAATATATATACATATACAAGAATATTTCATCATGTGTTCATCATCCTTGTGTGCTTCTTTTCTTTTATTTACACTACCTTTGTGCTATTTCAGATTTTCTACCCCTTAAACCTTTGTTAATAAAAAAAGAAATATGGTTTTGACTATGTTAGAATGATTTGATTCCTAAATGTTAGTTATATTACGTTCCCTCCTTTTGTCCTTTCTTTTTTTTCTACTTTAATATGCTAAAGCTTCGGCGATACTGATTTCAATACGTTCCCTTCTTTTTTTTCTACCAACATTTGATGCATGGTACCACTAGTGACTTAGAGGTAGGACAAAGAAAATGAAGAAAAAGAAAAAAAAAGACAATTATATACTTAAGAGAGGACCGGTGTTGTTTGAAGAGAGGACTCATTCTCATTCAAAGTTTAATTGGAGAAGGAAATAATAGTATTGAATCAATAAGAGATACTATAGTTTATCTTATAAAGTTTAACAATATAAGGCAAGAAAACAGCCTAGTTTAGCAATACAAGGCAAGAAAACAATCTATGTGGGATTATTATTACGATAACTATAATCTCCATAAACAAAGCACGAAGTTCTGGTTCTTATTTTTGATTGTTTGAGAATTTCAGAAATAGGTTGATAACTTTGTATGTCTTCTGCGCTTGTTGGCCTTGTATAGACAAGTGATGTTCTACTATTTAATATAGTTGATAGAATCGTATGATTCATGATTCATTATCATTTGATGGATTATGATTCATATATAAAACAATACATTTTCTATATATGAACCAAAATATAAAAGAGCAATGATGCTTTGGTTTAGATTAATATGATTCGTTACATCTTATTTTTAGATTAATATGATTCATTAAGGCATTAAATTAAACCCAACATATTACAAATCAAACTATATTCATTATCAATTAAGAAAGAAAAGATGCATCTTATGTTACATCATAAAGGTATAAAAGTAAATCTCAATATCAATGATAATATAAAAAAAGAAAAATTTTATCACCTGGAGATATAGTTGACAATAGCCAAGGTGGACTCATTATCAGTAAGTCCTTATTTGTAAATGCGCAGGAGGACAATGAAGGCAAAATCAATGGTAATTTAAAAGCTATATCATGTCCCTGTCACCCTCTCATTACATAACATGGTCATTGCCCGCCTCTCTTTATCTACTGCTATGTTGACACAGTTGAAACTCAAAGATTGACAACAAGGGTAGAGTCAAGGATGATATGTTAAAAGAATTTGACAATGAAAATTTTGATTGCTCATATCATTTCGATTCGTAATTGAATAAAATAAACAATAATTTTTAAATCAGAGATATGATCCTATGTATTTTTATTCTGAATAAACATCAATTTACTATATTTATAATATTATAATTTACTCCATTTATGAGAGTATGCTATTAAATAGCTTATTATTTAATTTTACATATTTAGAATCTCAATAGTAAAAGTAGAATTATTTTCTAAGATATTTTATAATTTTAAATTGTATGATTTGAAATTCATCAAAGCTATTCATGACTTGAGATTTGATTTGACTGCCTTGCTACTTGTCATATGCAGTTATTGCTGTTGTGTTTTTTGGGGGTTAAACATAGTTGCTTCATTTTCTTAGTTCACTGTTATCTTATTCAGTGTAAATTGATTCTTCATATGGCAGCAAGCTTAGTGAATATTCCACTTATGTTCGGTTCATACTTTCTTTTATGTGTGAAACTATTACAATTTTTACATTTTTAGCTCGTTGAAATCTCTATTTACAAAATCTCTGTAGGATCGCCATAGAACTCCTCAAAATATGTTCAGGCCATTGTTATCAAGTGTTCCTGCCACCACATTTTACTCCGCAAAAACAAGCAGTGTGCATGGGTCTATTCTTTCTAGGAATTCTTCACTCACAACCAGCAGTAATGCAACTTCTGAGCATGGGGCACATTTTCCTCTTGATTTGGAGGAAAGTGATCTGGCTGGCAAATGGGATAGGAGAAAGATTCCAGGATTCCAAGAGGAAGTATTTACCTTAGATAAATTAGATGAGGTAAATGAAGATACTTGTCACAACACTTACACTGGAAAATGCCAAACTAGTATTGGTATTTTTGACGAGAGTATGCCCAGCAAAGTTGACTCAAAGTTGAACAAATCAATGGCTGATGATGGTGTTGCCAGAAATACTGTTGCTTGTCAAGATGCATCATTTGCTTATGAGATTTTAGATATTTATGCTGGTAAAAAAATGAGCATTTGCTTGAAATGTGGAACATATTTTGATTTGATGGATATGGATGTTTGTCAAGAATGCTTAGCATCATGTTGTTTGGTAAATTCCAAAGAATCTGAGACTAATGCTACTTCCCAAGAGATCAATTCTATTGAAACATTATGCATTTGCTTGAAATGTGGAAAAAGCTTCATGGTCACAGATATGGTTGTGGATGTGTGTCAAGAATGTTATGCAATACATGGGTCGATAGCTTCTGAAGCTTCTGGGACCAGGCAAGTTGCATCCCGGGATGATCTTAATGGCACACTGTGTCATCAGATTCAAATGGAAATGGGTATGCCTGTGCTGCATCACAGTAGACCTCATTCTACTCTTAAAGAACATGGACAAATTAGTGAAAGACCAGCAACTGATTTCTCCATGGATAGTGGAACACACTTGATGATTCACAAAAATAAAGAGAATCTTACTAAACAGGAAGTATTAATCCCAAATGAATCAAATGATCTAGACTCCTATTGTAAAAATGAATCATCACAGTCACTACAAACTCCTTGTCCAAATGACAGGGTTGATAACTCTGAGAGCATGGGAATTGCAATACTTCTAACAGACAGGTCCAGCAGCAGAAAACAGCATCTTGTGCTAGGAAACAACATTTCTCTCACAAATATTCTGTGCACGGAGCCTTCTTATGGAGTTGGGAATGATAATTCTTTTGCTTCTTCCTCTGTTGAACTGGGATCATCTGGACAAAAGGATGTGTGCATTTTGCATCAGTTAAGTAATAGAAAGGATGAGATGGACAATGTGAGGTGTGACAGTCACATTACTGCACATTTGGATTTGGAAAAATTTCCTGGCACATATGGACCACTTTATACTGAAATTGAAACTGAACAAGTTTCTTCTCATGCTAATCCAGGTCTTGGAAATGATGTGGAAAATAAAATATTGAATGTTGAAAAGTCTGAAAATTCTTTTGGATACTCGGGTTTGAGTGGTTTAAAGCATGCATATGCAGAACAAGCTGCTGTAAGCACAGATGAATCTTGCTATGCTAGTTCAACTTTGGCATCTAGTGGCATGTTACTGCAGTTGGGTGAAGAAGATACTCTCGAAATGCATGATACTTCTATTTCTAATAATCCAGGTAGAAGCTGTATCGCTTGTCAAAACATGGATGAAGTTTATTTTCATTACAGCGAAGGGGGCAATGAGAAAACCGTGAAATTTACTTCTAACCAAGGTGCACCTTTAATTGAAGACAATTATATGGTAACTGATGTTGAAACAAGTAGCTCGCCTATTGTAACCTCAGATCAGCAAAATGAAATAGTCAGTTATCAGGATGCACAAATCGATTGTACAACTGCTGAAATGACCATCTGCCGGGAGGCTTTCTTAGAAGATTCCATTTCAAAATCTCTGGTCAAGGATGTGTTGCCTTCTGAATTGGAATTTAAATTTTCCCAGGATTTTTCCTATGGTATGTGGAAACACCTATTAAGTAATTATTATTTGTCATTTAATGACCATGATTAGCTTTTGCTTGACATTTTCAAACCTTATATTCATTGAGGCTTCTAATGATATTTGCTTTTTCTCAGCCGTAAACATGGTTTTTTTTGTTATGGACATTAACTCTGTGTTTGCTGACTACTTTTATCTGCAAAAACCTTTTTGTCACATTGTACATAATGTTGATGCTGCAATTTTTTGCTTATCCAAATGTTGAGTTATTAACTACTGCCAATTTATATTTTCTCCGATTTTTATTATTTTATCTTGCTTCTCATGTATGTAGTGACTTGATCACATGGAATCACCGTGTCAGCAAGCTAGCAAAGCACTTTATGGTTGACACATATAAATGTTGTTATGGGGCATGTTTGAGTGAAATTATAGTTGAAGCAAATTAAAGAGCCAGTTTTTTCCTAAATGCTTAATTTTTTTTTTTCTTATGACAACAAATTATCTTGAATTTTTGGGCATTTTTATTTGACACTCATAACATTGAATCTCTTTCTTTTTAAGTGGATACTATTTCATTTTTACAAATTGCACATACATCCTCACTGTTAGGGGTGTTTGTCTTAATATTTTAGGTTTAGTGTTATATCTAAAGTGTTGGTTACCCCATAAACAATACAATATTGTCCTACTTGCCTTAATTTTTTTGTGGTATCAGAGCCTCCTGTTTAGGCTTAGCCTAGGGTTCTCTAAAAGTGGTATTACTCTAAGGGGAGGCCATGACCTCCCACTTATCTCTTGATCTTCTCTCTACTCCGCCAAGCTTCTTCTCACATTAACGACCTCTTTCCATGGTAGATACATTCCAGCCAAAGCATTGTAGTGAGGGTCATAGATGCTTATCTATGAGGAGTGCTACCTCCTTGCATCATTATTATAGTGACGTCTTTGCTGTTTGAGTCCTTCGCATCCATTGCGACATCTCAATGACAGCAGGTGTCGCTGCCTTTGCTAGCGTGCTGACCAGAAGCCCTCTCACTTGCAATATTCGAGGCCTACCTTCATAATATCAGCCTTGACTGTCTTGCCTCTTTCAGATCATCATACCTACTCAGCAGTACCCCATTTCTGACAAAGTCTTTGCTGGCTACTGCCAGTCTGAAGGATCATATTGAATTCATGAAAAAAAAAAAAAGGTAAATCCGTTACCTTAACGGGCCCCCTAGTGCCGGCCCCACGGATATGGAGGAAGGTTCATGCAAGTACACAGGCGGAAGGTGCATAGTGGGGTAAACCCCAGGTCATCAGTTCCTGGGAATCGACCCCT
>JBAMIE010215288.1:0-10018 GCA_037177295.1 Kaempferia parviflora
AATATATATATATATATATATATATATATATATATATATATGTATGTATAAACTAGTCCCCTTCCTAAAAGCTGGAGCTTTTGGAATAAGTGGTTAGTCAATCAATTCTAACATATATAATTCTCTAAATATTCTCCTTTAATGAGATTTGGGTGGGCCTCTTGCCTTCCCTCACCTCTAATAAATGTACGACATACTTTCATCCAAGGTTCAGGTTGTATATATTTTTTATTTGTGGTAATACATGTGGGCCTCTAATCAAGGACAAAGTATGTCTTGATTGTTTTATGTTGTGGTTATCCTTACCAAAAAGTGACAACTCCAAGCTTGATGTGTAGTGGAAAATGTTTGGCTGGAGACTGTCTTTGCTCCGACTTGGAGCAACTGTTGTCTTTTAAAAGTTAATAAATTACATGCTAATTAGGGTAATGCTATGCCATAAAAAGATGCCCTTAGATCCTTAGTATATTTTTCCTATGTTGTTAGAGCTCTTTTTCATGCCCTCTTTTGCATTGCCATGATGAGAAGATGTATGTGAACATTGTAAATTTCATGTCATTGTTACTTTTTTTCTAGAAAATCCTACTTGTGCCCTAAAGCTTGTACAGGAGAAATTCCTTTGTGGTAAAATAAAATAAAATATATCACATGTTCGTTGAGGGCAATGCAATTTTTGACATCCTTAACAGAAAAGATAATTTGGTATTGTCTTCCTATTGTACTCTTATACTGACTAAATTTTTCTACAATTTCTCTTGTTATATGATTGTCTGTCTTTGTGATTATGTTTGCCATTTGGGATTTCTCACTGGTATTTTGTTGAAGATGAAAATTAACTTTCTGTGTTTGCAGCTGAGAGAGAATCTGTTAATGCAGCAGAAAGAGCAGAAAGGAAGGCCCAGTCAAGGGACAAAGTGAGTTCCTTTTTTCACGTTAATGAATAATGATACATATACTCTCAGAAATTGATAATTAAGGATAAAGGCGTTATCAAGTTGTGGTTGTTCTTAAACCCGAACACGGACCAGCCAGCTCAATATGTTAACTCTGAACTGGATGAACATCTATTCTGGTTTTGCCGCAAATTTGCTTACCTATTATAATTTTTTTTATCCTGCATCAGCATTACTAAGAAATGTTTAGAATTCCTTGAAACTTTAACTGGCTGATCGGATGTAGTTTTTCTCTCCATTTTTTTCAATGATTTCTGTATCACCTATCTGGCTGGGAATTTTTTCCTTTCGTTAAAGCTTCCTTTTAATGGTCTTGCAGAAAAAGAGGGAAGAATTGGAGAGGCTTGAAAAGGAGAAACAAGCTGAGGTAAGGAGCTACAAGAGTCTGATGGTCTCGGAGAAGATGACATCCAACAAGCAGATTGCATCTGCTAATAAATCCCTGGAAGAACTCGAAGACGACTTCATGTGAGCATTTGAGACTCAATTGATTGGTTGCTAGAGAAGTTGTTGAAGCTTTCAAAGATCCACTCTATCACGATGATGAAATTTGTGATTCCAAGACCTTCATTCGCACTGATCATTCATCAAGCCTTTAACTGTACCCATTGGTCTCTCGGAATGTGAACAAAAGTTGAACTATTTATCAGTTCTCGGTCAGTGTTTATCCTGATTGCGGCATGTAGTCATTAGAGTTTGCAAAAGTATGGCCATGCACTGTACTTATTTTTCTACCGAAGTGTCCTATATCATTCTCTTTTACGTCAGGACAAACTATGCTTCATACTCGAAATCGAGCTGTGTTGTCATTCTGCCCGATCAATTGCAAAGCAATCCTTATTGATACATCAGTATTATTAGAGTTTACCCAGTTCTTTGTCAGGCTAGGGAAGTGAACATGCTCTTCCTTAGCATATGATCATAGTCGAAATACTTGAATAAGTTGATCCGTTTATGTGACTCTTTTCCTTCACCATGGCAAAGGGGCTATCCACTCGTACATGTTCATCTCTCAATTGTCCCTTCGCTGGTCTCAATTGTCCCTTCGCTGGTCTAGCTTCCAACATTTACTTGCTCACATCCGTAAAGATTCGTTATGCCATTGTTAACGTTGTGGTATGTTATGCCATTGTTAACGTTGTGGTATGTTATTTGTTTGGTTAATGAGTTTGGGAATAATAATTTTGAAATCATTTTTAAATAATCAAGAATGGATAAAATCTAAGTAAAGTTGTGGCTTTAGAATTCATGCCCATCTCTCATTTCTCTCCGATGTAATTAAAAATATATGTGAATTTTAATTTAGGATTAATTTGAATTTAATAATTAATTAATAGATTAATTATTACTAATTAATTAGTATTAATTGAAATAATTGATTATTTGGTTTAATTTGAATTTAATTTAGGATTAATTAAATTAATTAATTTATTAATTAGGGATTCATTGAATTTGAATTGATTTAGCAATAATTAACACAATTGATTGATTAATTAATTAGAGATTAATAATTAATTGATTGATTTTGAATTGATTTTAGAATTAATTAAAATAATTAATTAATTAATTAATTAGAGATTAATAATTGATTGATTGATTTTGAATTGATTTTAGAATTAATTAAAATAATTGATTAATGAATTAATTAGAGATTAATAATTTATTGATTGATTGAATTACTTAGGAATTAATTATTAATTAGTATTAATTGAAGTGATTGATTAATTATTTTTAATTCAAATTTAATTTAAGATTAATTAAAATAATTAATTAACTAATTAATCACTTTTAATTCAAAATTAATTAATTGTTTTAATTAAAATTAATTAGAAATTTCTAAGTAACTAATTAACAAACTAAAATCCATTCTCATTCAACGTACTATCAAATCACTTAAATCTAAAATTAATTAACTAACTAATTACTAAATTCCAAATTAATTAGAAAATAATTAATCCTAAACTAAATAAATTACTTTAGTTAATATTAATTAATTATTACACAAATGAATGAATGAATTATTTTAATTAATCCTAAATTAATTTGAAATTAATTAATTAATTAATTAATTACTTTAATTAATACTGATTATTAATTATTACACCTTAATTTAAAATTAATTAATTAATCAATCATTAATCTCTAATACCAACTTATAAACCAAATAGTATTGAAATGACTAAATCTATTCTCATTCAGTCTACTATCAAATCTATTTCCATTCTTATTCATGCATCTATCCTAATCCACTAAATGAGGGTTTTGTTATTTAACCTAAATATTATACCCTATTTTTTTTTTTAAAAAAAATAATACTAGATGCTCAGATAAATGTGTAGGGTAATATTCTCCTAATAAATGAATATATGAAAATTTAAAATATAAAAATATTCTATTGTAATTATTAATATAAAATATTTTACTTTAATTATCAACATTTTAATAAAACTTATACTAAGAGTAATAGTTAATACGCGTATAATTCATTCTCAACTAGAGAATGTGTAAACATGAAAAAAAAACAGAAGAAAAAAGAATGAATAGCAAGATATCAAAATAATATTACATAAAATATTATTAACTACACACGTTTAAATAATTAAAAAAATTCGACTTGATGATATTTTTTGACTTGCTTTCCTTCAAATGCTATTCGTCTGTTATCCACCGATTGACCGGCTATGCCGGTGGGCAACCGTTGGGATTCAAATTTGCGAAGCGGGCCGCATGGGCCTTTAAATCGGACCGCGGAGATGCCATCTTGAATTGGGGATGAAGGATCTTGACCATGAAAGAGTACAAATGTAGGGTTCGAAATCGATCAAATGACATGCACTGGTGAGAGTGGAAAAGGTGATCCGAAGTCTACGATTAAAAGCAAATCTCTCAGCCTCGTTCGCTTTTGCGATGAGAAGGGGAGGAGGCTGGCGCAGATCTGAAGACTCTGAAGCAAAGTGATCGGTATCATTGTTCTTTTGCTCCGTCTGCAAGGTGTCACTTCTCGTCTTACTCTTCGTTTCGTTTGGATGGTTTCAACGCGTTCACGATTAGGGTTTCTGTTCGTTCTTTGGGCGGATGAGGCTCTTCTTGGTGGAGTTGACACAATTTAAAGTTTCGATGTTTCTTTTTCTGAGTGATTTTAACGGATCGGTTCTTGCGGGTCTATTTTCGGGGTCTTGGAAGGATGCGTTGACTCGGATTGTGTTGGATGAATTGGAGAATATTGCTGCCATTTCGTGTTTTTTAATATGATTTTGTTAGCTCAACTTATCAACTTGCGATTCAGGTAGTCATGTCTCTAATTTGGGCTTTTCTTGTTTTTTTTTTTTTAAATTTTCTGATTAAATTGGTAAACTTTATTTTTTTCTTTTTTTTGCTTTTCTTTCTCCATTCTTGAATTTCTGGGAGTTCTCGTTTGAATGTTATGTTCTGCACTTGGATACTAATTCACATTGTCATTTTCCCTGAGCAGAATCGTTGGTTTGTGCGGCGTGTTGATGTTTTTCTTCCCTGGCTTCTACTACCTATGATTTTTCCCGTGCTTGGGGAATCTCTTTCCGATGATTTGGAAGTTAATCCTGAATCACATCTACCAAATTTGGATTGGATAACCAGTGTTGAGGCTTTAGTAAGTAAGAATGGTGAGTGATAAAGGAAAAAGAGTTCATACTGATGAAGTATCTTCATCCAGCAATGTTCATGATGTGAATGGCTATGAAATCCAGAAGCAAAGATCCTTGAATGGGTATGTATTCGCAGCCTGTCTGGATTTTGCATATTTCTTTGTCCTCATTGCATTTGAAAGAACCTCCTTTTCATTTGGAGTTCCTCTTTACGTAACTTCTGATTCTATCATTGTTGAAATGCTTACTTTTTGAATTGCTAATTCCTGATTCTATCAATGTTGAAAAGCTTCCTTTTGAATTACAAAATGAAAAATACCTGATTATCTTTTTACAAAATTATTTTAGGAGGACTACTGGTCCAACACGTCGATCAACCAAAGGACAGTGGACACCTGAGGAGGTAAGATTTTCATGGTGAGATAGCACAATTTCTTATTTGCTATATTTTTAAATGTTATTGTTTATTTGTCTTACAAATATTCGACTTGATGATTTTTTTTTTCTGAAATATTGCACATTTGCCTCCAATTTTCATATATGTGGTACTTTCCTTGAAACTTTTAGCTAGGTTGTCGACTTATTTGTGTTTCTGAACTATATGTTATAATGGATTTTTTTTATTTATCATCCTTAATAGATATCATGTCAGCATGTCTATTGTCTAACATCATTATATCTTCTCTTAAGAGAGTGTTTTTATTGGATCTTTATCTCTAATGATACATTCAACCATCATTCAATATCTTACCTATATTATTATAAATCATCTTAAATGCATTTTCTGATTGTTGCAAGTGTGATTCTGAAGATTACAACTTATAAGTGATTGCGAGAGCCTCCAAATTTCAATGACTTGTAATAGTGCATATTTGACTTTGTTGTCATACTCTTCATCTTTGCTTTCTGGATGATTTCTAAAAATTCAATGTCCATACTTATTCTTTGCCCTTGCAACCTCTTAGATGTTTAGGAACTGCTAACATTTGAGAAATGATATGCTTATTCATTAGTTTAATCTTTCTTTTATTTTCTATACCATCTTGACTAGTGATGATGATTAAGCACATCAGTAATCTGAACTGCTGATGTTATGATTGCATGTCACTTGTTTAATAGTGACAAAAATTCTTGTGGTTTATTTTCCTTGTGATAAAAAGGTTTTCTCTTGTCCTTTGGCATCTTAGTGATGTATGTAATGTCTGCTGGCTTGTTCTTTTTTCTGAATGTTTCTTTTGCATGCAGGACGATATATTGAGTAAAGCAGTTGAGAATTTTAATGGCAAAAATTGGAAAAAGATAGGTATGCTGTTACTATAATAGACAATGGTTGGTGTTAGAATAAATTATATTTTTCATTCTCATATAAACTTATTTGTTAGTGGAGTATTGTCAATATCTCGTATTATATACCACATTCTATGCTAGTTTCTCGATCATTTTCAAGATTCTAGAGAAATCGTTAATCTATACAAAAGAAATTCAAAGTACTCAATGCAAATATATTTCAAGAAGATATTAACAAGTTATGAGGCTTGACTTTGTAGTATAAGTCACATTGGTCCTATTCCACTATTCGATTTAGGGCTATATTCTTAGTGTTTGTTTGGATGGGGTGAGGGAAGGTTCATTAATGGAAGGGGAAAGAAGGGGAAGGAAGGGAAAGGGAGGGGAAGTAAAATATTTTTTCCCCCTTGTTTGGGAGGGAGGGAAGGAGGAAAGGGAGGGGAATTAAGGTTAAATATATAAAATTATAAAAATATCCTCATTTTTTAAAACAAACCTATATGTAAAAAAAAAATAGGGATAAAGTTGGAATGAGTGTTCCTTCCCTCTCCTTCACCTTCCTTATACCTCAAATTGGGGTATAAGAAATTGCATAATTCCTGAGCATGCAAGGGTAAGCCTTACCCTTCTCTCCCCCTCCCCTCCATAATTTACTCCATCCCGGGTAAAAATTCAACTTCCCCTCATTTACCCTTCCTTCACCTCCTCCCAAACAGAGGATTAGTAGTAATCAAATCTTTTAAATCATGTTTATTTACATCTAATAAATTTTGTTTAGTTTCTTTCTATTTCTCACATCTTCAACTCTAATTGCCTCAACTTGATCTCACTATATAATTTATTGGTCATGTTTAGAACATTTCTATACCATATTAATTCCATATTGTATACTCTATTGTCTATTAGAGATACATATAATTTCTCCCAATTTGTAGCATTTTTTATTTAGTCATTATAGTAATTAAAAACACATTCATCTTAGCCCTTTTATTTATTCTACACTAGTCCTTGAATGCATTAATTATAATTGACCAATCCTTTGACTTATGAAGTATGATTCGTCGTAATACGATTTGGATTGGGATAATTTCGCTAATCCCTCGTGGATAGTTGTGAACTTTTTAAAAAGGGATTTACATACTTAAATGAGCTTTTATTAAATTAGGCTTTAACTTTCTTAGGCTTGTGGCTAAACCTATCAAAGCTAAAGTTCCCATATGAAAGTTGTGACCTTTTCACATAAATCATATCTAATTTTAGACATAATAAGGTGTTTGGAGAGAATGTATGTATGGTGATGGAAATATCATTAAGCCACCATCCATTACAGATGAATTTAGACTATGATTTGGAGTTTGGATCTTGATGAGGAAGTTACCTAAATAGCGAAATACTATGACACCAGGGACCAGTGACAATATATATATATATATAATTTTCCATGACCAACATTCAAAACTTGAGCTCAAACCTCCTTAACAATAATAGATATAAACTTCCTGGATTAAGTCCTAGAATTCAGAACCAAAAGGGCAATTTCAGAAATAAAATTAATTTCTTAGAAAACGTCTTCCAAGCAGTTATTACAGATAATCAAACAAAGAACTAGGTAGAAATTATGAAGACTGTAAATAAAAGCTTGGGAACTTACAAGACTAAAGACTCTCCTTTAAGTAAGGCTTATGTCGGGACTCGACTGATGCCTTAGCAAGAAGTGTGAGGATGGTTATATAGGCAGAGAAAGTAAGGACCGGGTACAAGTGGTAGCCCCGTTGCATCCTTATCTTATCTCTTCTACGGTTCCACCTACTCACATTATTAGCGCTACTATTCCACCCACTCACATACACATACATTATTGGCGTACTACCATATCCTTCACGGCGAAGTAAAGTAAAGTTGCTTGGACGTTATCCATACGGGACCCACCACGCTTCACGGAGGAAGTAGAATTTGGTTTCCTAAATTCTAGTTTCAAAATTTGAAACTTAATATACAGCCCAGACAAAAAAAATCAATTATTACTTGGCTTAATTAAACTTCGTATCCGTACATGTCCGACCCTCATTCCGCCCTCTGACCTCCGCACTTCGCAGCAAACTACATGCCTACTTCCACCCTCTACAGCAAGCAAGGAAGCTCAATCAAAAGTAACCCTAATTCTCTAAACTTTTTTGTCCCTTGTTTCGCAAAAAAATGTCAGCGTTGACCTCTTTATTCTTTTGAAATTTGCTTTCGAGCTGGACTTAATGGCTAATTCTGAATTATAAATGTTTGATTTGTGGCCTCGTTGTGATTTGTGAACTAGAGTCGGTCGTTGCCTTGCCTGGCATTGACGTCGCGGCTTGCAAAGCGACCATTTTGGTTTTTTAGCATTGTGTTTGTATAACTATTCTTAACAATTTGCCTTAGGAAAATGCTAATTTTAGAGGTTTACCTAGACAATCCAGTTTCGTGTAAAATAAAAAAAAAGATATCATTTTTTTGTTTTTGAAGAAAAATAAGAATGCTGATATCTTCTATTTGCATAATCAATTACGCTTAGTAGCTAATGGCCCGAACCAACAAAACTAGCTTTTTTTTTTTAAAGTGATCCAATATAGTGCCACATTGAACCAATATCCTAGCTCCGCCCCTGGATATCCTAGTTTAGGGGAGCTATTGATTAATTAAGTTGGTTTATCAGCATATATTAGTGAACTAATATTTTCATATATCAAAGAACTCTGGGTTGCTTGGGTAGCATATGCAACCAACTGGAGGTGATTTTTGGACAATGATTTGGACTTTGGTTTTTGATGAGGACATAAAGACTCAATTGATGATCATTTTGACACACCAATTTAGTGAATCATGGGCTAATAAGACAGTTTTATAGGTTTGATGAGTGAAATTCTATTAACTTAGCTTAGTATTTTGTGCCTCTTTTTGAACCTACAAAGTCGTTATAATTGGTATCAAAGTGGACTGAATTTCCGACCAAGCCGTGTTGATTGGCACGGACGGAATTTACTCTTTCGACCGACAGTGGCATCGATATGGGTTTAGAGTCGTGAGGCCTCTATAACCTCGCGGCGACCTCTGAGAGGTCATTGTTTTCCCATTTTCATTATATATTTTTATGCACATAACTTCAATTCCTTTCTTCCCCTCTCTTTTTTCCCCTCTATCTGTTAAATTTTTTCCCTCCTTCATCATTAATTTTTTCTCCTCCTTCATCTCTCCATGGGGGTAAATAGAGAGAAAAAGACTTCTTAACTTCTTTAAGGATGGTTAATTTTTTCCCTCCATTCGTCCACGAGATAAGTAGAGAAAAAAAACCTTTTAAAAGATTGTGAATTTTTTTTCCTGCTTCATCTATCCACAAGGTAAACAAAGAAAAGAAAACTCTTTGAGATGGAGGAAACAAATTGTTAGGAAAAATAAAAAGTAATATAATTTCTAACCTTATAAAATATACTATTATGAATTAAATTGTTCAATATATAATTTTTTTTTTAATTTTAAACTGATCAAAATAAATCTAAATTAAGTCCACTTTAAACCTATTTGATCCTACCATGTCTACTCGTTGGACTTTATCTAACCCTAAATTGATTTTTGATCAATAAGCATCACATGTTTCACGAGATAATATCAAAATTTGAACTCAACATTCAACATTTCAAATATAATGCAATAGTAAGCATCTATAACAATCAAATATTAATAAAAATATTTTTAATTGATATATTTATATTTAAAATAATACGAAAATCGTATTGACATGGCACGCTACAACACTGAAACTGTATCGTGTCATTATAAACCAAAACTTCAATACAAATTGAAATTTTAAACCTTTTTTCTAAGCCTAAGCATAGTGATGAAACATGGTTCATGTTGTTTGTAGATGATATTGTTTTGGTAGATGAGACACATGAAGGAGTAAATGTTAAATTGAATCTTGGCGGAAAATACTAAAAGTGAAAGGTTTTAGACTTAGTAGAGTAAAAACCAAGGTTTAAAATCTCGACCCGTGCCGAGGTTTCAGTCTCCGACCGAAACGATACGATTTCAGTATCGTATTGTGCTGTGTCGATACGGTTTCGGTATTTTATTTATATATAGTAATTATTAGATAAATATATTTATTGGGTATAATTTAAAAATAAG
>JBAMIE010215308.1:0-10017 GCA_037177295.1 Kaempferia parviflora
AACCCCAAAACCCAAATTCATGATTAATCTAGATATTCTATAAGAGTAGACTAGCTAGTGCTTGAAATCACACTTCCTTGTGGATACGATAAATCTTTTATATTACTTTGATATTCTCATACACTTGTGGGGACATCAACCATCTCGGGCATATTAGGTCCCGAGACCATCTCGGGCATGCAGGGTCCCGAGGTCGCCTCGGGATATTATATCCCGAGACCACCTCGGGATATTATATCCCGAGACCACCTCGGGATATTAGATCCCGAGACCATCTCGGACATATTAAGTCCTGAGACCCTCTCGGGCATACGAGGTCCGGAGATCACCTCGGGATATTATGTCTTGAGACCACCTCAGGATATTAGGTCCCTAGACCCTCTCGGGCATATGAGGTCCAAGGACCACCGTAGGAAAAGATTATTCAATGAACTGCTAAGTATATCAAGGAGAATGAATAAGATATATCTTTCGCTGGGAATTTCGGCAAATATTTGGAATAATTAAGGGAAAAGATCTTACTATTATTAAAGGAATATTTATTGCCAAGTTAAAAGGCGTTATTAAGGAAATAGCAATTTAAAGAAATATGACTCTTTCCTCACAGCACAAACATGGAAAGAGGTGGCGGCGGGCATGTCTCCCAGAGGGACCAGGTCAGCCCTAATTACGAGGAGTAAGTCTCTATAAATAGAAACATGAAACTCTAGGTAAACTCTCTTGGATTCTGGCAGCTTTTCTAATAATTATTATCCCCTCATCTCCTAACTTGAGCGTGGGAGGGACATCGGCCGAAATTCTTCCAGGGGTTTTCCTTTAACGCTCGTATTAATCTCGCAGGCTTGCGCATCTCTTCCTCTCGTGATCATCAACTTCTCTCTCTTTTAGTTGCCTCTTCGATCCGGGCATCCTCGCAGTTCTTCATCGGAACACATAGTATTCATGATTATTAGAAAAACAATGTTGTTAAGGGGCTGTGGTGTCCCACCGTTCAACGACAGGTTCTAAATTGGCTAAAATGGCTTTCAATAAATCAAGTAAATTGGCATAAGCCGTGTGGTTGTCTCTTCCTATTCACATCTGATCCAGATGATAAGAGGCAAGGGATATTTGGTATGATTGTCCAACAAGGGGGTGAGCTGAGACCACCTTAGGCAAAGCAGTCGAGGTCATCTCAGGCCCCAAAGTCTTGAGGTCATCATGGATAAAGCGCAGCCGAGGCCACCTTGGACACATGGACCGAGATCACCTCTGACCGGTAATAGCCGAGGTCACCTCGGGTACATTGATCCGAGATCACCTCGGACAGGTAGTAGCCAAGGTCACCTCGGACAGTAGCAGCCAAAGCCACCTGGGGCACATAGAACTGAGATCACCTCAGACAGGTTACAGCCGAAGACACCTCAGACACACAGATCTGAGGTCACCTCGGACAGGTAGTAGCCGAGGCCACCCACAAGCATTTTTTAAGCTCCAGAAAACAACAGATTGAGCCTAACTATAAAAATAGGAGAATATTATTTGAACCCTGCCTCAAGAAGTATTACTCAACAACCAAGATCAGATATAAATCATATTTATATATTTATATTTTTTTTTTACTCATCGACCTTATACTCCGCAACTATAAAACAACAAAGCCCTTTTTTTTTGTAACATGCAAAGCTACTCATGGCTAAAATGGTGAAGGTTTAATATATATCCTAGAAATCCCTCCAATACTAATTCTTACCAAGATTGATCTGAGTTCGGAAGCTTAAGAAAAGATATTAAAATGTAATGCAATTGTAATATCTGATAACTAACAAGGAAAATAATACCTTTTAATTGCCAAGAAAAAACAAAACAATCATATCAAAGGAATAAACAAACATCACTTATTCATAAGTAAAGGTCACTCATGGTGTAGAACGTTTCGAGACATAAGCACTTTAACAATATAAAAACCTCGATGTATAAAATGCTCTTTCCACTTAAACATGATATTAGCATATTATACGATTTGGTTAATGTATAAAAAAAATCTAGAACATGCTTGAACATGGTATTTAATACTAGATGATCTAGTTAATGCATGAGAAATAGACATAATACTTGCTTAAACATAGTAAACGTGCCTTTTTCCCATAGAGTATACTTTGGATGGAGGAACCTAAATGCAATTGGCACGACTTTTCTCTCCTCTTAGGGTGTGGATGATGACTCTCCCTTCTCCCCTCCCCCTCTTCTAGGTCTTATTTATTGTTGCTTAAAGGTTAAGTCCAATAATTTACTACCATAAATTAAAGACTTTCCATATTATTAAAGACTAAGTTTAATTGGATGATTTAATACGGCCATATATATCAAAGACTTTGTATATTAATAAAGACTAGGTTCAATTAGAAGATTTAATACCATATATATCAAAGACTTTCCATATTAATAATGGTTTGGTCTAATTAAATAATTTATTATCAAATTTAATTATTAGAGAGAGATCTATAAATTATTAATTATGTTTAGATTAATATTATTAGTTAATACTTATATTAAACCATTAATTTAAGTTATACGTTAGAATTAGGTGGGCTCCCTTAATTAGGTTTAAGTTGTTGATTAAATTAGGAAATTAAATAACTTTTGAATTAATTAGGATTTAAATGAAATATTTTTAACTTTAATTATGCATTGGGGTTTTACATGAACCGGTTTTGGTCGCTACAGTTCTTCAATTTATTTTTTTTTTGTTTTCATTTTACAAACAGCCCACCAATCAATTTTGTCACATTTCAAACTAAGATATGAAACATATAATACTTGAATTGCTTGTTATGCCAACACAAATAGTTTATATCTTTTATACAATCTCTTATGATTTATTTCAACTAAATTATACCGTAGATGCACCTTTATCCCTTTGATAAGTTCAAATCAGTGACACATAAATAATATAACTCGCATTTCTAGCACAGGGTATTCTACCTTTATAATTTCATCCAACAAACCATAAAAATCATTGCTTGCACCTTCGTCATTGGATGGCTAAACATAAATTCCACTATTCATTGTACTCTTCCTCATTCCATACTCTTAAGTATGAAAATTATAGCCATTTACAAAATAAGTTGGTCAATGCGTACTAATTCTTTTGGACCCTCATGAAAGATGGAATAGCATTTCTTGTTCAAGGTGAACTCAATTATCATGAATCTAAACTCAAATATGCTAATTATTAAAAGTATGCACATGTGTAAACCAAATTTAAATTGTCTACTTACATATGATTTAAACCTCAGTGAAAATTCGTCTTGACATAAACGATCAAACCTTGTGTTGACAATTCAAAATATAAGTTTTCAAAAATCCTATCATTAAAATAAATTATAACGCTAAAAATTATGATATAAGAAATATAAAAAAATAAAATGTGATATACTAACTCATAATATGATGATACTTCTAGATAATTCAATAAATTATAAGTATGGGTTGCCCACCATTCTTGACCAGTTATGTATCTCTACTTACATGGTCCATTTGATCAACCAAGGTAGTTAAAAATTGAAAATAAGTTCAAGTTGGGATCAATAGGACGCTCATCATTTCTTCTTGGTCTTATCCTTTTAATATAAATGTGAGGCTCAAAATAATATGATATAAAAGTTGTTACTTCCTCCACAATGTATGCATTAACAATAGAGGCTTCAACTCATGCCTTTTTCACTTTTTTGTCAAATAAAATAGGAATATGATGGTAATAAAATAAATTTATTAGATATTAATATATAATAAATAGTGTGAAATTTTTATACATTTAGATCGTCAAAGTATAGAAGAAAAACTTTTACCTTTCAAATGGATACATCCATCAAAAATGGAAAGGTCCTCCAACTTTGGCCTCTATGGCAAATGAATCAAAAGATGTTCCAAGGAATCAAAAAATGAGGGTGGAAATATCCTTTCCAAATTACACAAAATGACTGGAATGTCTCTTTCTAACTTCTCCACATGTGAATGTCTCAAAACTGTAGAGCAAATATCATGTAAAAAATGCTTAACGTTGAAATGGCACCCATACAAAATTTGGTAAAAGTTCCTTAAAAGCAATAAGGATTAGTCTTTGCGTGATTATATAGCAGTCGGGACTTTTCAAACCCATCAATTTGTATTCTTTCATATTGACACATTTGTAGGATAGAGAAAGAATGATAGAGGGGGGTGAATATCGCAACGAAAATTTTTCTAGATTTAAACTAAGTACGCAGCGGAAAGTAGATAGAAATTAAAAGACAAAGGAAGAAAAAGAGAGCACAATGTTGACACCATTGTTTTTACTTGCATCAGAATCTTGTGACGGCTCCTACTACAAGGCCCACGATCCTTGATCATTTACTTTGGGAAATCCACTTATAATTCGAGAGATTACACTTAAATACAAAAAATTTAGAATTTAACTACAAAATGTAAACTTGTAAATTATACCGACGATTGAATAATAGAATCTCGCTCTGAGTCATCGGAGCAGCATTGCAACGTCTTTGAATTGGCGTAGAAATAGCACATAGTAGAAATATTGAAGAATAGAAGTTATATTCCAAAAGCTGGCCGAACAACCCTTATAAAGGGTGCTGAAGGCGCCTTCCCAGCCGTGGAGGACGCCTCCAGCTCGATGTGGATCAGCGTCGAAGAAGTCTACCTTTATCCACTTGAAGGCACCTTCAAACCCCTGAGGGCGCTTCAGTGCCTCCACGTGGCAGCGAGCGGTGAAAACTTCATCCATCGAAGTTATCTGCGCGAAGGCGCCTTCTAGTCCTCCGAGGCATTGTCCCGTCTGCTGTCCTCGCTCGGCAAAGTCTTCTGCTCGGTCCCTCGGACCAAGTCTTCGTGCTCAGCTTCACTCACCAAGACTATGTTGCTCAGCTTCACATAGGTCAAGACTTCGTGCCTAGATTACCTAAGACTTTCCTGCACACTCAACAAACCATATCAGTCTACAAAATAAGCTTAACTTGAACCCTTTGCCATTATCAAAATAAAGTTCGATCTTGGTCCTTTCGGCACCAACAATCTCCCCCCTTTTGATTTATGGAAACCTTAATTCAAAGTTAAGTAAAAACCAATTATTTCAAAGAAACAGGGAAAAAGAAGATGGATACTTTAAAAATCTCCCCCTTGACCAATTACTCTCCCCCTTAATCATTTGTCATTTGTATTTAAGGAAAGAGTTAGTCAGTTTTAACTTGATTTTGTTTAAAGTCAACTTTAAAATAAATCCAAAAAAAACAAGTTAACTTAAGTAAAATTTCAAAAGTCAATTTTGGACAACCTTTGAAGATTTCATACAAAACTCTAATTTTTGAAAATTTTTCAACACTTGCTAACTTTTGAAAACGAATTTGAAAAAAAAACTTGAAGAAAAACTTTAACATTTTAAAGACAAAATTATAGCTCATTAATTTTTGAAAGACTTGTACAAAAAAATACAATTTGAACTTCTATCAAAATTTAACTTTTGAAAATTTTGAACAACATTACAATTTTGAAACAACCATTTAAAACACCAAAATACTTAAGTTTTGAACTTCTTTTCAAAAATAAAAATCAATGTTTAAAATTTGTTAAGTTTGAACAATAAGATGCAACGTTGAAAATTTGTTAAGTTTGAACAGTAAGATGCTTAAACTTTGAAACACTCTCTCCTCCTTTGTCATATATAAAAAATCAAATATGTGGAAAAAGGTAGTAGAGCAATAGAGTCTAAGTGAATGATCTAACTTAAATCTAAGCATCCATTTATAGTCCAAGCATGAATAGGGGATTAAAGTAAACAATCAATATTTGTAATGAATTTTAAGTATACAAAATTTAATTCCTTAGGCACCTGTCTAACCCTTTTTCGTAATCACTAACAGCTATAAACAGTAGCTTTCACTTGGGTTAGTCAAGTCAAGTGTAACACTTAAATTATCTAAAATATGTTAGGTTACTTCACTTGATTAATTTTTAAGTGCAATTATATCACCCTCAACTTATGATGATGCACTGATTTTGAAGCATCTTAAGTCCAGGGCTTATTCCTAAGCATCTCAACCCAGTCTAAGTTGTCAATCAAATTAGCCCTAATGTGTTTGGGAGATGATGTCTTCTAAATCTATAGAATCATGTAAATTAAAGTTAGATCCAAGGCTAAGTCCAGATCGAAGAAAACTCCTAGTTTTGAAGGGGGTATTTTTTTAAAATAACATAAATCTAAGTTCCAAAAAAAAAGTTTTGAAAGAAAGGAGAAAAGAATTTGAAAATAGACTTATATTTTCAAAATAAAATAAAGTTAAGTTTGAAGACTATTTGATTTAGAATTTTGAAATCAGCTAAGAGGAATAAATTAGATCCTAACCTACTTTGACCAAGAATTTAAAAGTCAGAGTTCAAATTACTTAGTAGGATAAGCATTAACATCATATAAGATAGTCAAAAACAGTAAGGGGTGACATGCAACATAATCAAAATTAAATATCCAAGATAGTCGGATCATAAGTGTAAATACACGTCTATCAAAAGTCAAGCAGACTAAGTATCAGGTCCATAGGTGGGTGGAGTTGGGGACTGTAGGGCTTGAAGTATGGCCTGCATCTGTTGGTCGGCCGTCGTAGTGAGATGCTCAAATCCATTAGTCATCGCAGTGAGAATCTTGGCACGAGTGGAGCCTAACTCATATGGAGGGTGGTTATCTCAGACAAGTTAGGGTAGATAACTTCTCTAAAGATGCTAGGCATTGCTCAATAGTGCGAAAGGTAGAGGGCTGGGATGTGTCAAGGCCAAAGATGTCCTCATATGTAATGTCGGGCTGGGGAGCAGCTGGAATATCGACAGCTGGTGTAGGCTCCTCGGGCTCAGCTAGATCGTCTGGCTGACCTACTCCTCTCCAAGTCAGTCCCTCTTGAGCAGTAACTATGATATGGGCCAAGGCAAAATGATGCTGCCCTACCTCCTCGTAGTCACTAATAGGAGACATAGTCCCCTGAGACACATCTATGCCTATGCTGTGGAATATGTAAGTGAGGACATGACATTACAGCATATGGACTCTCCCCCTAGTGACTGTGCTAGAGGCATGGATAATGTTATGGAATATATGAAGTGCAATGCCAATGTCTAACCTGGAGGACAATTCATAAAGAAAAAAAGGAATGAGAGGGTCAGATGGTTGGGACATCTCTGGATGAAAGGGGCAGTATGTATGTGGTGAAAGCTCTGTATATGGCATAATCCTAGACCCTAAGAGAAAGAGATCTAAAATCAATGACTAAAGGATCTCTCTCCTCCCCATAAAAATACATGTAGATGGTATCCAGTGTAATATGAGAGTAGGGTTCACCAAATGGTAAATCCCTACTAGGATAACACAGGAATGGACATATGCCAGGTCTTAACTCAAGACAGTCATATAAATAGTGGGTGAAAAGAGGAAGTCTTTACCACCAACCCTAGTAGAGTAGCTAAGGTCGTCAAATTTCTCTAGGTTGTTGAAAAAACTGTTTATATAGATCTAAATTAACTGCACTCCTACAGTAGACTAAGTGGTCCAACTTATAATAATCAATAATTTCCACTGTGTTGGGACAATATCGAGTAAAAAAAGGAATGACTCAGATATCTAGTCTTATTAGGAACATAAGTACGATCTAAGAAGTTTATCCTATGTTGTTTAGTAGGGAAGGCTGGATCTAAAGAATTGCAGTGTTTGACGGTCCAACATTTTGTCATTTTCTAGTTGAAATTGGCAAAATAAATACTAACTTATAACGAATAGGAAGTAAAAACATGAAGGATGAGTATTAAGGGATACCTAGGAGCTATTGGAAACAAGAAAGGAGGAGAAGAGGAAGAAATCAGACGCCTTCATTGTGTGATCGGCGAGTGCAATGTCTTTGCGAATGAACGAATAGAATCTATTCTGTTCGCTACTTAATTCAATTTTGAAGACGCCTTCATGTACTTGAAGGCACCTCCCATCGCTTCGGGAGGGCGCCTTCGCGTGTTGAAGGCGCCTTCGGTGCTTTTGGGCGGGAGAGTTGGCGCCTTCTGCCTGTTTTTCTCTCTTTTTTTTTTAAATTTGAAAAAAAATAAGAAAAGTTTTTTTTTAAGAATTAAGAGAAAATTTTGAAAAGGATTATAAGAGATTTTGGAAAAGTTAAGAGAGAAATTTTGAAAAAGATTATTAGAGATTTTGAAAAGGTTAAGAGAGAAATTTTGAAAAAGATTATAAGAGATTTTGAAAAAGTTAAGAGAGAAATTTTGAAAAAGAGTTAGAAAAAAAAAATTTGAAAAAGATTAAAAGAAATTTTGAAAATGAGTTAGAAAAAAAATTTTGAAAAAGATTAAAAGAAATTTTGAAAATGAGTTACAAATTTTGAAAAAGAGTGAGAAAAGAATTTTGAAAAAGATTAAAAGAAATTTTGAAAAAGAGTTATAATTTTTTTTTTTGAAAAAGATTAAAAGAAATTTTGAAAAAGAGTTAGAAAATAATTTTTAAAAAGATTAAAAGAAATTTTGAAAAAAGAGTTAGAATTTTTTTAAAAAAAAAGATTAAAAGAAATTTTGAACAGAAGTTAGAAAGAATTTTTAAAAAGATTAAAAGAAATTTTGAAAAAGAGTTAGAAGAAAAATTTTGAAAAAATATTAAAGGAAATTAAAAAAAAATTAATTTGATTAAGGTTTAATTTTGGGTTTAATTAAAGTTGATTAAGTTTGATGTAGGTTTAATTTAAGGTTTAATTTGGGTTTGATTAATGTTAATTTGGTTTGATTAATATTGATTAGGTTTGATTAGGTTTAATGTTAATTATGTTTGATTAAGTTTCAATTAATTTGATTAAATTAGTTATATATTAATTATGGTTTGAATTTGGTTAAAATGGTTAACATTTATTTAAGGTTTGGTTTTGATTAAATTGGTCAAAATTTAATTAAGGTTTGGGTTTGATTAAATTGGTTAAAATTTAATTAAGGTTGGGTTGGCTAAATTTGGTTTTAAATAAAGTTGTTTAATTAATTTAATTAAAGTTGATCAATTTTAATTTAGTTTAATTAAGTTGATTAATTAAGTTTATTAAATTGGTTAAGTTTGAAGTTGGTTGGATTTTGGGTTGGACAAACTTTATCAATCCTAACAATCTCACCCGTTTCTAAGTGAAAAAACAGGAAACCTTATCTGTTTTGTGAGATGATTTAATTTTATCTGAAATTTTAAATGAAATTTAAGATTTGATTGAACATTGAGTTAGATTCAGATTTAAGAATTATTAATTTAAAAATATATTTTAATATTTGGCTTCCAGGTCTTGGCGAAGCACAGAGGGCTTCTTTGGCCTAAGCCTTATTGGATCAACAACCCTTTTCTAGTCAAAGCCGTATAAAGAAATAATATTTTTAAATTTCTTGTTCAGAAATCTTGGTCTAACTAGTCAAGGATATGGCGAGGTAACTTCGGCTAGTTCCACTAAGCTAAGAAGACCAAATAGGAGACGCCTTCCCCTACCTGGCTTCCTAGATAGCTTTCCTAACGTACTATCATCTCGCCCCACCGTAATACTAGATTATGTAAGTTTCAGTCAGATCTAGTCCTTAACTAATGTAACGGCCCGGCCCCTGTTGGCCTACTGGCGACCCTTGTTGGCCTACTGCGGCCCTTGTTGGTCTACTGGCGACCCTTGGCCGGACTCGTTACTCACAAAGTATTTCCACCCCTGGCCAGTGGATTTTTGCCTTCCGCAGGATTCGAACTCTAGACCTCCAGGCTAAATACTAGAGTTTATGAATCCTGGTAGCCAAGTGAGAAGCTAACATGAATAAACTTTTTCTTTCTTTGCGGAATTAAAAACATTCATGGATCTCTAACATGCTCATTAACTTCTTAGATAACTCCTAAGTATGTATAAACATAAGCATATACTAGCTTGAACAAGCTAGAACAAGCTAGGGAAGAAGGGCTGAAACCCTTCTTTCATGCTCGGATCAGGCGCCTGATACCCACGG
>JBAMIE010215327.1:0-10017 GCA_037177295.1 Kaempferia parviflora
ATAGTCCTCAAAATTAGTCCATGAATGTGGAAAATTTATCTATCGTCACGACAGTAAAACAAGTTGTAAAGAGCATGATTTCACTTTTGTTGTTGATGTGCATCATTGATTCTAGAAATTTTAATGCTTCCAACGATCTTCATTCATTGTTGTCACATGATTCAAATATATGATCTTCTTTTCATATAAGGTATGGCCAACTCTAAATTTGCTCGATGCTGTAAGTTCAATATTTATGATCTTTGTTACATCTGAGGTATAGCAAATTATGGATTGCCTAAGAGCTGTAGGTTCACTTTTACTGGATTTGTTTGGTTTTCATTAATAGCATGTGATTGTATCAGGTCTTTACTACACTTAGAGTCATTTAAGAAAAGGTACATAAATGATTTATCAATAAAGTTTGCTTTGGATTGCTACTTGCATAATTTCTGCTCTTCTATTATTGTTGTTTCAGATTTTTTGCATCTAATTGACGGTATTTGGGAGTTTGGGGAGGGTATAATTGTTAGCTGGTGTCATGTTAAAGGAGAGGAATAAACAAGCTCATATCGTTGTTAGGTGTTCCTAGAGGAGAGGGGAGTGGATGATGATTCTAGATGAAATCCATCGTCATACATTTTTAGATAGTTTAATGAATTAGTTTATTCTTGCTTTTTTATAGAAAGTAAGTAATGTTGAAACTGATTTTACTCATTTCCTTACCTTCACAGTGCTGATTGTCTGAATATTCAGAATTTGGACTGTTATAATTGCTCATGTAGCGTGCACATGAATTTTAATTCCAACCTGTCTATTTACAAATCATGCTCTAACTATTTTTTAGGTAATATCTCATTGATTGGACATAATAATTTGCTAATTTATACATGATCATTAAATAAAAAAATACTTGTCAAGGGTATAGAAATTAAGTTATGGAGGTTATGCATTTCTAGATTTTCCAGCAATATGCTAACTCTGGCCTGATTTGTGGTTAGATACCTCCATTACATTAACTAATTATACTTGTTGATAAGTTTTCTACTTTTTGGGCTTGTTTGTTTCAAGAATCTGATGTGGTTGTCTCAGCCTTGAAATCGGCAAAAAGCAGAATGCATTTTTCATAATTTATCTCGCCAGCTGACCGCAATCTATAATATCTTTCTAACATCTCTTAGTCTAGCTTATCTTTTGCTATGGTTTAACCATAATTTTTTTTTATGCAGGAAAGGGAGAAAGCATGGTTTGCAAGTTCTCTGAAATCACGATTACAGTACTTAGCTCCTTCTCCTAGTCTTCCAGCTATTGCTATCAACGACCCCGGTAAAGAGATAAAACTCGATCCATCTGAAGGTCCAGTTGACACGTTTTGTCTTTTGATTTTTGATCCAGATCAGGTCAGTAACTTGAATATCAATAACTTCTCTTCTCAATTTGTGTAAATTTATTTTTTATATAATACTGGAGTCGCATGGAGGCATGCCATCACTATGCTACTCCACTACAAATCATTTTTCTCAAGGCTTTCCTTGTCGTTTACACTTTGCATCATATTCATTGCTATTTTATCTGTGTTTGTGAATCTTGAACTCAGGTTGACTACTTGAATTTGAGAAGCAATGAGCGACTTATCTTTACATCCAAACCAAATGGGCCTAGTTGCAAATTGTGGATGTCTCAGAAAATCAACCCATAATGTTTAGCACGTATGAATCTTCCAATTAGGCTAGATTTTTTTTTTTAATAACGTGTAAATCACAGTTATGTTTTTATTTCTTCTTTCATATTCCACAACATTTTTTCTATGATTCTGTTGGCAATTCTCCATCTTATCTCGCCATAGCTTTCTCCTTCCAGGTTCTTGCTGCCAAAAGCAAAAAAATGGAGGGGCTTTGGATGATATAGTATACCCAATTGACGACTATCTTTCAGGTTTGACCATTTAAAGCATTGGAACGTATTGCAGCAATGGGTGCAGAACTAAGAAACAGTACTGTATCCTAATTGTGTCGACTTTCATTTTATAGAGTATACTAATATGTTTCTTATAAATGCATATATATTATAACGAAATCTTCGTGAATGTGATGCTTCTACTGCTAGGGGGAAAAATAAATAAAGAGTCTTCATGCCTTGATTTTGGTGTTGGTCCCTTGATAGCCATACCTCTAATGATCAAGTGGATGCACTTCTGCATGAGCTCTCAAGCTTGCCACTGTTCTTGCTATATATTTCTCAACTGCCTTGTTGATAAATTTTCACAAATATCCTCTGTTGATCAACGTCTTGTTGACAGTCTCTATGAAAATATTAGTGTTTGCTTCAATCTCTCTTGTGAATTCATATTCCATGTCAAAACCATCAAATCCACCAGGTTTCTTTATCTCCATGAAATCAGTCTTTCCGTGAATTCCTGTGTTCCCAGGTTTCCTTGTAGACAGCCGCCTTTAGGAGTAACTTGGTTGCAGCTAAGTAGGCCTACTTCTTTCTTGCTAGAGGGGATATGTGGTTTGGCTCTCCTCGGTGCTCAAGGGGCCACCCCAGGGGCTTTCTTCGTCGGTGAAATTGGGGCTCTAGAACTCCACCTCCCTGCTCTCCTCTCCTATGCGAGCTTTCATACTTAAGCTTTTCATACTTAACCTGTTTTGCCACCTGATGCACCAATCTGTTATGGTCAAACTATAATAGATGAGGATATGGTGGCAAACACAGACTTGATGCAGGGTTTGACTATGGCAAGTGTTTGCATTGAGCTGAATTGTCACACCATCTGATTGAGATGAATGGAGAAATGCTTTGTCCGAGGTGGAGTCCGATCAGAGCAGTGTTGAGACGATCCAAGGTCGAGGTTGCAGTGATCTCAGGTGGCTACTATGAGGATCTGAAATGGCAATTATGGAAAGAAAAGTAACACTTAACTTAGTTATCCTTCTTTTTCTTCTCTATCTGGAACAGCCAATGTGCCACACCCAATATTAGTCGTATTGGGCAGTCCACTCACTCAACTCTAATCTTTGAATATACAAGATATTCTTCAAGGTTGAAGAGAAATCCCATCCTCCACCGGGTCAAACGTAAGCGAGATATGAGCCCAACCACCAGCCAAGAGATGAGACCACTAAGGCAGAGACGTGCCTCCTGGCTCATAGTGCCTACCTAATGCTATTCAAAAAGGACGATGATGCACAGCGAGGACGAAGAAGAAATGATGAAGAAATTGGCAAATATTATTGCTTGCAAATTGTGATTTGGCAGCGTGCTCCATTTGCAATCTGCTTGTCATTTTCATGGGTCACAGCTGAAAGTGTCGATAGGGGAGACCACATTGACATAGGCATGCTCCAAGTTGTAAAGTCTAGGTATAGTGATGGCCAAAAGGGTTCAATGCATCGTCACAAAGTGATAAGCTCACTTCTAAAGCTAGGCAATGAAAGGAATATCTAGAACTTTTCAAGTCACAATGTCGAAAACGAGTTTAATTGCCGTAGGGATCTAAATCAAAAATAAGTTAGGTCAAGCAGAGGAAAAGGATCTAGAAGATTCAAAGCGAGAATTTGTTGAAGTGTTATGGTCACAAAACTAAAGGCACAGATGTTTGGCTGTTGCTGCAGTATAGAAACTACAGTCATATGACTTGAGAAATGCACTGATAAGATAACAATATGATCATGACTACCACGGAAAATATTTATATTTGATTACAGGCTGTTGAAATTTAGTGTCTGTATTTGGATTTTGGCACTCTAATCGATTAGAGGGAAATGTGTTTGATTGGAAACCTTTGATTATAACCTCATAGAGAGCTTTTTAGTATAGAACATTCAATCATTTCAAATAGATTTTAACAAAATCTATCAGTCATATTTGAACTTAGGCCACTGAATCATACCAGGCTAATGTATGGTCAGGTTATTATAAGGTTTGTAAAACTAGGAGAAACAGAGGAGCAATTGCTTTCAAGATCATTGTTATAATTTCTATACGGGCAAGATTCCAACCAACAAATTAAAACCCTGATTTACTCATAATCATTGGTCACAGATATGTTAACTGAATCACAAAACTTGCTCTAAGAATGATTTTGCTCGACGTGAAAAACATAAACTTGTCCAAGATCATGTCACAGCCATGGCTTTGTGCAGTGCTCCACCACAGCCTATGAAGAAATGTTCCTTATACCTCTACTCTCGATGGATAAAAATACAAGAACTAGTTCTCTCTTTCGTGTATAGCGAATGCAACTAAGAAAAATGAAGTATAGATGTTTATACAACAATTCATCGTAGTTTATGTGATTTAGTATATGCACATGCATTTGTGGAGTCTGAAAGCGTTTTCATGAAATGATTTGCAACACAAGGTCTGGTCAAATCATCCTCATCAGACATTCCACTATGTCCCTGTAGGATCAACGTTGACCAACAATGTGCTAGATTGTCTAGCATGGGGGCTAAATAAAGTGGACAAATCATGAATAACGATGACTTCAATGGACAGAAGCTAGCCGACCTCACTTTCTCAACAATGTGTTGCTCTGCTCTGATGATGATCACTCAGGAAGAAGAAGAAGAAAGAAAGAAAGAGAAAACATTCTTGTTTGTGTCAAACATGAACAAAAAGTCGATCAATTTCCTTTATCCCAAGCGAAGAGATTCCTGTTCTAAACACTATTCCTTACATCGACCGTACGTTGACTTGTCTGTCCCAATTCCTTCTTCTTTCTCGCAGCACTTGGGAGATGGATAGCACGACGACTGACATCAACCTGTACCATAAAGATATGTCTCGCAATCTTATCAGATCTGTTTCACATTTGCGGCTGGTTCACCATGGAAGTTCTCTCATTTAGTTGCATCTCTGCAAGCATGAACTCACCGAGCAGTAAATGGAGTACAGCTCGGATGTCACGGTCATGCACCCAATTTCTACACTAGAATTAGCAAATTAACAGCTTCTGATTCTGCAAAAAAAAATTATATATATATGGCTGTCTGACCTTACCTAAATTGAATGCCATTGGTAGATATCATCTTTCTTCCTCTAAGAAAAGTGAAAAATAAAATAAGAAAAAGATGCAAAATTGAACGGCAGACAACAAGTAATTATCTAAGAAGATTATAATGTTTCTTGTTGTTATCAAGTAAATAATGCATCATCAAAATGAGTTGGAGGGTTTAAATCGAATGGGAGTGGAGATTGATGAATACTCAGTAGCAAGTTTAATTGATTCAAATTTTTCTTATTATTGACTTAACTTTCACATCTGCCAATCGTCTATCGACGTTCATTGTGCCCAAATTAGGTTGTGCCTACGCGTAAGCAACTGATGAGACAGTCAGTGGAGCTCGCATATCTTCAAATAAAATATTAAAAAGTTCTAGTACCTTGCCGTACATTCATTCTCCATGATTGCCATGTACATGCAAATGCAATGCTGCACCTTCCATGCACTAACCTAATCGCTCACTGCTGTATCAGCAAAGTGCTAGTGTCCTCTCGCCATTGGACGCCTCCCACTGTGCGTGAGGTTGTACAACACTATCCTTCCGTACGTACACCAGCTTTCCCATCTACCACCCTTATATATATATATATATATGTTCGACCAAGGACCCAACATCCCAATTAGTTGCATCTTAACTTGCATAGAGTAGTGGAATAATACCGGCATGAGCAGCCAAAAGGAAATGCCTGGCAGCTTGGGATGGCGAGTGACCGTCCCCGAAGGCTCATCCACGACGGCAGAACCCGTCTCCGGTTGGAACTGTAGGACTCGGCGCCGACTGGTTGAGTTCGGAGTAGGAACCATGGCGAAGGTGTCGACGTTCGGGAAGAAAGTCTGGAAGATGGGTGCAGACGATCCGAGGAAGGTCATACATGGCATTAAAGTAGGCGTCGCCCTCACTCTGGTGTCTCTCTTCTACTATGCTCGGCCCCTGTACAATGGCTTCGGGAGCTCGGCCATGTGGGCTGTGATGACCGTCGTCGTTATCTTCGAATATACAGTCGGTGAGTCCAGAGTTAAATAAAATTTCTTCTTATTTATTCATAGTCCACTTGTTGCTAATGGCACGGATCATACAGGTGGGTGCTTGTACAAAGCAATAAACAGAGCCATTGCGACACTTAGCGCCGGCGCCCTTGCAGTGGGAATCGACTGGGTGGCAACCAAGTCGGGCCAAAAGGTGGAGCCACTGATTCTTAGCGCGTCAGTGTTCCTTTTAGGTACGTGATAGCAATAGCAACAGCTCTCAACGTTCACTCAATTACGCCTTGTGCGTAATTTTTTATTTTATTTTTATTTCTGGTGCAACAGCTTCGGCAGCAACCTTTTCTCGGTTCATACCGACTGTGAAAGCTCGGTTCGACTACGGCGTCACCATATTCATCCTCACCTTCAGCTTGGTAGCTGTCTCGGGCTACCGCGTCGATGAACTGATGGACTTAGCCATACAACGCGTCTCGACGATCGCCATTGGCATCGGAATAACCATCTCTGTTTGCGTGCTCGTTTCCCCTGTTTGGTCCGGCCAGGAGCTCCACCTCCTCATCTCTAGCAACATGGCGAAGCTAGCGGACTCCTTGGAGGGTACGTGCCTTAATTAGCTTCTCTTCCATCTCTTCAGTCATAAATATGAGTTTTTCCAAAAGACTAAGAATGATCGATCGTCCAGGTTGCGTGGAAGATTACTTCGTTACTGATGACAACAACACGAATGGTGAAGAGTGTTGTTCTTCGTCCCCCCGATCCAAGGCCTACGAGTCTGTAATTAACTCCAAAGCGTCGGAGGATTCACATGCCAATTTGGCGAGATGGGAGCCGACGCATGGTCGTTTCGGATTTAGGCAACCATGGAAGCAGTACCTCAAGGTTGGATCTTCCACGAGGCACTGCGCTTACTGCGTGGAATCTCTACATGCTAATCTCAATTCAAAAACGAAGGTAATTAATAATAAAATTAAACTAATAAACGATTCAGATCATGTATGCCAGAGGACATATCTGAATAATTAATCTGATATCAGGCACCTGAAAGCTTGAAGAAACATCTCAGAGATGCTTGCGTCAAACTAAGCTCCGACTCGTCCAAGGTGCTGAGGGAGCTATCGCGCTCGATCAGCATGATGAAAAGGTCTCCGAGCATTAACTTATTTGTCGAGGAGATGAAGCTGGCAGTGCAGGAGCTCCAGATCACTTTGTCATCGCTCCCCGACCAACTGTTACTGACCCAAGCGACGATGCAATCGAAAGGCGAAGAGAACAAGAGCGGCGGAGCGGCGGCGGCGCTGAGCCTGCTCGACATTGTGCCAATTATGTCAATGGCGTCGCTGTTGATAGAGATATCGTCGAGGATCGAGGGGGTCGTCGATGCCGTGGGAACTCTTGCGAACATCACTTGCTTCAGATCGATCGGGATCGATAAGTCGTCTTCTAAAGTTCAGGACGAAGGGCAAGAGATGAGAGCCCTTCAAGAAGTTTGAACTCTTAAGCCAACAAATTCAATAAGCCGGTGCATGAACAATGAGCGCAGCTCCCTTTGATTGGTTACCAGTTGGGCCCGAGCCAGTCGACACATGCTTTAGATTATTGTTTTTGTAATTAAAGGATATTAATTAATGATATACCAGTTTAGTATTCTATCAATTCCATTTTATTTCAAAACATTTTTTTCTTTTTCTTTTTCTTTTTCTTTTTCTTTTTTTAAATTACAACCGCTCCGTGGTTCGCATTCGAAACAGGCACAAAAGCGCTTCTTCTTCCTTGGTTCCTGCCTAGGGTTTCCACTTTCCGTTCGTCATGCGCTCCCAGACGACTAATCTCGCGGCAATTGCTCACCCCGCATCAGCGATCTCTTAGGGTTTCCTCCCATTACGATTTCCCATTAGATCCATGGAGTTCACGGATCCGTATAAGCAATCGGGTCCCTGCTGCTTCTCGCCCAACTCCCGGTTCCTTGCCGTCGCTGTGGATTACCGCCTCGTTATCCGTGAAGTCGTCTCCCTCAAGGTAACAAGTGTTTCACAGTTATTCGTAGATTCCGAAGTAATTTGGTGGAAGGAAATGCAGGTTGAAATCTTGGTTCTTTTACAATTGATTCATTCGTTAGAAGAATTGATTCTGCATCCATGGATAAAATTTTGTATCTTCTAGATTCAATTCTATGCCCTCTGTTTTTACGAATTTTGCTTATGAAGACCGGATAATTTTGTTAATAAATTCTCAGCTAACTGTAATTATCATGAAGCATACTTGCTCCATGAGATTAACGACTTGAAAAAGGAAAAATATATGTTTCTGCTCATTTACTATTCTGAAAAATGTTTTTGTGATATTCTAGTTGATTTGCTCTGTCTCCATAGGTCATACAACTATTTTCATGTGTGGACAAGATAAGATATATTGAATGGGCCTTGGATTCTGAATACATACTTTGTGGTCTTCACAAGAAACCGGTAGTGCAGGCATGGTCACTAACCCATCCAGAATGGACATGCAGAATAGACGAAGGCCCTGCTGGAGTTTTATATGCAAGGTGGAGCCCTGACAGTCGTCACATACTGACTACGTCGGAGTTTCAGCTGAGATTGACTGTTTGGTCACTGCTAAACACTGCTTGTGTTCATGTACAGTGGCCAAAACTTGCTTCAAAAGGTGTTTCTTTCACTAAAGATGGCAAGTTTGCTGCGGTATGCACAAGACGTGATTGTAAAGACTTTATAAATTTGCTTTCCTGTCAGACATGGGAAATTATGGGCGCCTATGCTGTTGACACAATAGATTTATCAGGCGCTGAGTGGTCTCCGGATGATAGTACCATCTTGATCTGGGACTCTCTTCTCGAATACAAGGTAATAATGTTTTGATCTTACAAAGATTAGTTTTCTTCTTCTTGTTTAATGGAAGAATACTTGTTATCGTGTATTTGTTCCTTTAAATCAAATATTTTGATATAACCTTATTCCTAAAAATTGTTCCACGATTAATAATGCTAAAATTTATTAACTTGTTAATGCTGGTAAAAAAAATTAAGATGAATCATTATTTTAACAGCATATGCTTTAGATCTACTATTCTGGAAGAAATTCATCATAAACTTTTCAGATATTACTTAAGATTTGCTAATGCTAAAACCTTTTTTTACGGGGAAACACACGCTGAACATGGACAAAGAATAGACAGCGAATGAAATAGTGTAAGGGAAGAGAAAAAGTAAAGAAAGAATTGTACTATCTCATATCTGTTCTATTTCATTTATCTTATTTACTTAGACATAAGTAAAGGGAGAGAGGGAGAGACAGAGAGTTACTCTTAGTTATTTGTAGATATGTAAACTTCATCCAACAACATTGTGGAACTTCATGCTTTCACAGGTAGAGCTTTTAATAGGGCCATCTCTTTGAGGGTGAAGAGGTGTTGAAATTAATTTTTTTTGCTCAAAGCTCTCTAGGAACTCTGCCAAAATCTCAACATGAAATAGGCTTTTCAAATCAAAATGATACTAGGACATTCAAGGAGTTTGGTAATTTCCTTGAAATTTGGTCCAACTAGACTTTCTAATGCATCCATTTTGCAAATGGGTAGAAAATTACCAACCTAGATTAACAATAAAATACATAGCAAAATGTTCTCATTACAACCTTCAAACTGAATCTTTTTACAATGAGCCGGCTGGTATTTAGCATTCTTCCTTAACCCACAAACCCAATAAACACTGAGCCACAAAAATCAATATTCATCTCTTTACATGTCATGCCATAAAAAATTAACAGTGAGCCCCCCGCTTCAATCTCTGACTGCTGGTGAACAATTGGTAACACTTGCAATGGTGAATAACTGACGTGCATATGCACTTTGGTAGTGCATCCCATAAGACTGAGTTGGAAGACTTAAAAAATCTTGTGTGTGCATGAAACATGGTATTTCCCCTTCTTTGCGTGAGTGAGGACCATCTGGACTTTGTCAATCTCTGCCTTTGACAAAGTCTGATTAGTAGGGGTTAATGAGAGTGTTCATCAAGGGTTTTATCCAGTTTG
>JBAMIE010215338.1:0-10016 GCA_037177295.1 Kaempferia parviflora
AATGCTATATCACTAGAAATATTCATATCCCTGCATCACTTAAAATGGCAACCTAGCTTTGTAATATATACGGTTGAGATACAGGCTCACACGCGAAGCCTAACTTACCCTATGTGCTTGGGATTGACATTGTCCGTTTTACTTGTCAAAGTATTACATTTCTTGTTATTCAAGATTTGTTTGCAAGTCCATACCTATTTTCCTAAGTGCTGTTTTTTTTTTATTGTTGCTTCTGATACAATTATGATGCTGCTTGTTTTCTTATTCTGGGAAATTTTATGGGACCGTCTGTAAGAGTATCTATTGTCGCTAGACTTATCTTTTAAACATGCTTCTTCTCCTCTTGTTTCACACTATTTCCCCCCTATTGTGAGTTGGGTGTTTCTTGCTAATAAGTTTTCATATGTTTTGCTTCTATCTGTTTTATGAATAGGCAGTTTATTTGACATTGCTGGATTTATAATTGAATTGTATGTACTTTGATCGATTCTTCTTTGTACTCGAACTCTGGTTCTTGTTAGAAAAGATACTTGGCATAAGGTGTTTGATTTTACTGGTTGTATTTGTTATTATTTGATGTCAAAATGAATGTTTCTTATCCTTCGTGTGCAAGAGACAAGAATAAGAGTGCTGAGTGATTTCTGTTATGACCATTTGTGCTGTGTGATAAGCCATATCTGTAGCTACTTAGTCCAGCAAATTAATATTGTAGCTTGAAACTCTGAAGTTGTCCCGAACAGGTTTATGGAAGCCCACTCACTTCTCAAATTCTTATCTATCAATTCACTAACTCTTACCATGTTTATAAGATGTGAGCTAGGTAAGAACCTTCGAAAGCATGATTCTCCTAGGTCATTGGTCAAGCAGATAAATCAACCAGTCACATTGCATACTCATTAGAGCTATTAAAAGATTACATAAATTAGTGTAAGTATCACTTTTAAATGATAAAAGTACAAGTAACTTAAAATGTTTTATAAACAAAAAATAAAAATTTGATCACACACACTCTCACACACACACACACATGTGAAAAGGCATTTGTGCAAACTACTTTTCACTTAGGTTTTGTCGATGAGGTTAACATCCATCTTGATTGAGGTAATAAGTAATTTACTTAACCATATAAGCATCTAAATTCGCAAGCTATGGAAATCAACCTCTAATCACGTGCAATGGAGTGTCATTGGCATAGCAGTCAAGTAAGCTTTGGAAGGTAAATAAAAGTAAGAAAGCAAAAGCAATGAACAACTAAAAACTGATAGAACGTTGCTTATTCATGCTAACATGCATATCAACAAGTTGTATATTGTTGGCGTGTTGTTTTTGTCTAATTTTTGTGTAAAATGATCTAATTATTGGACCAAATCGATTGCTATTGTGGTCCACAGATTTTCATAGCTATAGTAACTAAGTTGCCATACCAACTCTCTTAAACACTCCAAAAGTTGTAACTTGCACTCTAAAATTCTCCTACAACGCTTTTGTCTCAATTTTTCTCCTCATTTGGTCCTGAAATCCATATATGTTGTAAAGTATTATGGTAGATATGTCAATCAAACCCATAACAAGAAATGCATACACTTTGATATTCTAGCTTGTCATGGGGGAATAGTGATTCTTTAGTAGCTCGGTTAACAGTTGAAGAAAGAAGATAGCTGTATTGACAGACAAATAAAAAATTTTGGATGACAAAGAGAACCCTCTTTTGCTGATGTTTGTAATGAGGCCCAATATGATTTAGGTAGATCTTGATAGGTCACATGCATTGAAGGTGGTAATGGTGGTGAGTCTGGTGACAGTTTGGTTATCTGTGGATGCCAAACTAATGTTTTGTTAATCCAAGTACCCAAGGCGGAGCTTGAAAAATTTGATCCTATGTAAGAAGAAAGTGTCAAACTAAGGGATATTTGAATCTGAGTTGATGGTTGAGTAATGACATCTCTTGTTCGTCACAGTTGATTAAAAGTGTGAGTCCAGTGCTGAGGAATCATGGCAAATCCATTATAGAAGAGCTAACTCCTCAATTTAGGGTTCTAATCCATGTGCTAGTGTCCTTCCCTGGGCTAGTCCCATTGCACTATAGATGCATGACATTATCCTCATCCGTCACCTTCTTTCAACCTGATATGCATGCTATTCAATTTGGTTTTGATGAGATGCCTGCTAGTCAGGAGGGTTCATAAATGTGAGCTTTGAGTTGCATCCTAGAAGGTCAAGGTCTCTGGGACTAAAAATTTTCAATTTTTTTTTTTGGTAAAACTAAAAGAAAAATATTAAAAATGTGTCAGTCACATAAATAACCATCAAAATTAAAATCTAATAGCCAAACTGGAAAAGAGTTTTTTTAGAGTTTTTTCTCCAATTCTGCCCGTTCTTAAGAACCACTTGAAAGCTAATTCCTATTTTCAAAAACGCTACATAAGACATTCAAATGCCTTTTATTGATCTACTGAAGGGATTTTGAATTTTTTAAAATTGAAAAAATAAATTTATTATATTTTTCAATTTTTTTTCTCAAAACATGTTTTTTTTTTTTAAAAAAATCTACCAAACAGGCCTTAGATTTTGCATATTAAACTTGATTGCCTCATTTGATTGCTTGTTTTTTTTTCCTTTTCATTTATATATCGTTGTTCTTGTGGATATTAAAATTTCTGTGCATGGTTTGTTTTGCACCACAAGCTAGCATTGGAGTTGCTAGTTACAAGTGATCGATTTGTCCAAGTTTATTTTGTTGGATTATAACTTGGAATTGTCAAACTTGCAAAGGATTTAAAGGAAAAATATTTTATAGGAATTGAATTCTATTTAAAATGTCTTTAGATTGCAGTCTGGCAATAAAAGAGTTCTGCTAATTGTTGCTTAACTGTTTAGATAATAGTTACTCTTCCATTAATTTCTTGCTGCAGAGGTTCTTGTTGCATGGGAGGTTAATATTTGGACCGGATGCCAGGTCACTGTTTGTCACTGTTTCGCTCATTGTTGTTCCTGTAGTGATCTTTTGCATATTTGTTGCGAGACATCTTCTCCACAAGTTTCCTGCCTACGATGCAGGATATGCTGTTCTGGTGGTTGTAATAGTGTTCACAATCCATGTGAGTGTGCTTTCTATTTAGACTTCTTAGCTTGTGAAGCATTACTTTTGAGCGGTATGTCTGTGGTTGATGATCAGTATTTCAACTATCTATAGAAACTGGGAATTAAATATTTGAACCCATGAATAATATCATGTCTTTCAAGGACTAAACTGTCGTTGTTTGTTTGTTGAGTATGATTTTCAGCATCATTTCTTCAAAATAAGTCTTGTATATGTTGATTTTTTCCTTGTGTTCGAAAATACACATGGTTGTTATTATCATACACAACAATTTATATACTAGCATTGTTTGTAAGACATCTGATTGCTAAAACATTCTTTTTTGCTTGATATTGTCATTCAAGAATGTTTAGGATGTCAGATTTAGACATCCACGTTTGGTCCTTCTGACAGACTACAGTGATGTAAAGGTTTACAATTTTTTTCTGTATTTTGGTAATCTTGACTATGCAATATCAACCAAAGTGACACCCTGTATGGACTATGGATTACTCCACAATTGCCATAGTTAATCTTGTGTCTGGCGTCCCAGATTCAAAATTCAATTTCCAAAAATCCGAGTTGGACAACATATTGAGTGGAATAAGAAAACAATCATCTTACTTTCTATTATCTTGTTCGATTTGTATGATGCCCTATTTTTAACCAGCCCATTCCCTTGATTCATCCCTGAATCCTGATGTCTGAATGCAATTTGGACTGTTCTTGTGTTTTGGTTTTGAAAACTAGCAAATTTAACTTGGCTGTGGTTATTCTCATTCCCTTAAAAATGTGTATGCTCTGCTAACCTTAGTATAAAACTTGTTCTTAATTTGCAATTTCAGTACATAAGACACCTAATACTTTTTCTTTCCCTTATGAGTGGTGTTATCTATCAAGCTCTTTCATTTTTTAACTACCCTATGACATATTCCTTCAACTATCTAGAAAACTACTAATATTTACTCGTAAAAATCTAGAAAAATAATTTTTCATACAAAATAACTTTTGACACATTGTCAAACAATTCTAATATCTCATTTTTCTTTAATTCTAGATGTTAATATTTGTGACAAAGTGAAATATAATGCATTTGTTAACATATAATGTAATGAAAAACAAGCATCTTTTAGATGTTTCAAAATATTAAGGACCAACTAAGTACTAACCAATTTTCCCTTATTGGCATGCCTCAAGCTTTTTAATTAATAGTTTCGTTATCTTTTCATTTGGCTTAGTTTTTTAGATTTGTTGCTGAATCCACTTTTTTTTGGTGCTTTTCCATCTTTATTTTTTGGTGCTTCAAATCCCTTCGAAATGATTATCCAACATTCAAAATTGATCTAGATGTAATATTCCATCCTCATCTTCCTCTGATCAAAAGGAAAAATTTTGTACACTGGAGGTGGAAGATAAAAATAGATGGCTATAATTGTTTGATCTTTTAGTTAAATGTCTCAGAGAACTTAGCTATATTACCAAGTTTAGGATTGAATATGATACTAGAGGGCGGTTTGAATAGCGCAATCAGAAAAATTAAAGCTAAAGAAATAATTGATCAAATTAATAACAGAAGAAATAAATGATAGAAAAACTCAGCTTTTTTATGTGGTTAAAACCTCCAATTTCTAGTCCATGGTATATGAATTCATAATGTGAATCAAACCCCCAAAAAACCATTAAAATTTTCTCATTCACGGAATCTTCCGGAGGCAGATAGATAACCTTTTACAAATGATATAAAGTAAGTGCATTAAAATAATTGCAAAAAATGGAGCTTGAAGGGAAAGACTTATAGATCAAAGCAAAAGTAAGATTAATACAATAAAGTAAATACAATTTTACAATGAATGACAAGAGAATAAACACTTCGTAGCAGAGAAATCTTATATACCGAGCTCCTTTTGACTCCCTTTTATTGCTCTCCAAATGGCCATGGATAACACAATTCCTAATACATTGGATACATGGTTGTTGCCACCATGTGATCATATCTCTCTCTCTCTCTCTCTACTCTTTTTGACCATGTGATTGCATTTCAGGTACTGCTCATGTTACTGATGACTTCAGTTCGAGACCCAGGCATTGTACCACGAGCTTTGCATCCACCAGAAGAAGATTTCAATTATGATACTTCAGCTCGTAATGACTTTGGTGGGAGACACACACCTAGTCTAACATTTCCACGCATAAAAGAAGTAACTGTTAATGGAATGACTGTGAAGGTTAAATATTGTGATACTTGCATGATCTATCGGCCTCCTCGTTGTTCTCATTGCTCAATATGCAATAATTGTGTGGAACGTTTTGACCATCATTGCCCTTGGGTTGGCCAATGCATTGGGCAGGTTTGTTTCTTGAATTGCTTTAATCCTTTTGATTGATAAAATTTCATCCTACAAATTCTTGTATTTCTGTTCTGAGTTGTGTATTTGATGACATTTTAGTACCTTTTCTCATCCCTTCAAATAGTTTCAAAGAATGTTGATACTGGGATTATCTCACTGATATTGTTATGTTTAAGAAGGGAACAAATTATGCATTTTTTGCCTTCATGATTGGCAGCTACCCTGTTCGTTTGCAGTCATTGTTGTATGCGTCTTTCTTCTCTCAAAAATATGATGCAAAGCTAATCCTAGTGAGTGCAAAATCACAATTTTGATAGTTATACTTGGTCAAAGTTAAGAAGGGGAGCCTTGGCGCAAAGTTGTTGTCGTGTGACCGGGAGGTCACGGGTTTGAGTTTCGGAAACAACCTCTTGCAAAGCGGGTAAGGTTGCGTACAATAGACCCTTCCCTGGGATTCCGCATTGGCGAGAGCTTCGTGCACGAGCTGCCTCTTTTTAATACTTGCTCAAAGTTGTTCTAAAATGGGTCTATTCAGAATGCACTGTTGTTAGTTATTTATTGCTCTTAAATTTTATTAGCACAGTTTAGTTATAGAAAAGAGTGTAATAGACATTGTCATTTCAAATAATTCAGAACTAGTGAAAATTCAAACACTACTGTTTCCAACAAATTTCCTTTTTCCACTCTGAATATTATGATCTACCATGTAAATGCTTGCAAATTAATGATCTTGACTCTTCAGCTAGTGCATAAGTTTTTGTTTCTAACACAATAGTCCACCTTATCAAGATACTAAATGTTAGTTTGGTGCAGACTTTGAAGATTTCAGATCTTTATAACAATACCCATTCTGCATTTAATCATTCTATTAGCTTCCAGCTAAGTTAGATGTAATTTCAGTACAATTTCTCAGAAAGCCAGACTGTTGGATTAAATTCATCAACTAGATGGGTGTCCTGTAAGCAAGATGAATTTACTTAGGATCTTCACCTTTTTAGAGAAGGCTAATCTGTTATCCAAGCTGTCTTTATGCAACCTATGTATAGTTGAAGCCAATGTTTGCTAGTCTTTTTTGTGTGAATATGATCTGAAAAATAAAAGCTTAATTTTTTAGATCATGATAAAACTTCATCAGATTTGAGAGAGTGATATTCAAACATATCTAGAATGATATCAAAGTGATTGTACCGAACTTCAAGTTTAAATTGTACCGTTTTATAATAGCTTTAACATCTAGGATAAATGATCACCTGTTCTAGCTTATCATGGTTATCAAAGTGATGTGTGCTCAAATCTTGTAACTCAAATTAAACTAGTTTTTCCATAAGTTGTGAATACGATAGAAACATAAAATTGTACCATTGGCTAGCCACTTAAGCTTTTGAGTAAGTGGGCATCTCACTGAATTTCAATGATAATGTTCTAACTCCGGTCAGCTCTAAAAAAATCAATATAACAGCTCAAATTAGCGAGCCACTGTATACATGACTATTGATTAAACATATTCCCTTGAAGGCCCTATTTATTGAGGCAATTCCTAATTCCTAAACCTCCAGTGTTCTTGTCCTCCTGGTTTGTGCAAAACCTTCTAAAGGTGATAGTCGATCTGTAGATTCCAGTTCATGCTTGCTGGTTGGAGTTGTTCATAGTTGATGCCGTATGTAAAAATGGCTACTAATGTCATAGTCTTTTACCTTCTCTGGCCGAAATGCCTATGCATCATTCCAACTAGTATTGGCCATATGGAATTTGCAATTTGACTTTTACTGTTGACCTTTTTCTCATCATGATCAATATTCTTTTTTGGGTTCATATGCTTCTCTGTTGCAAAATTTTATTACAGCTATTTTCTTTATCATGATATTCTATGGTTTTCCTATTGCCTAAGCCTAGTCTTGAACTTATATGTTCGTTTGCCATTTATTTTTATATTTTTCATATCTGTTAAATATATAAAATTTGTATCTGTAGACATGCTTATGTTAATGCTTTGTCCTTTTGCAGCGCAATTACCGCTACTTTTTCCTCTTTGTCTCTTCATCAACTCTTCTTTGCATATATGTATTTGCAATGAGTGCATTGTACATCAAGTTTCTGATGGATGAGGATTATCCTACAGTTTGGAAGGCAATGAAACAGTCTCCTGCATCAGTGGTGCTGATGATATATTGTTTTGTTTCTCTCTGGTTTGTCGGTGGTCTCACTGGATTTCATTTATACCTTATTGGCACCAATCAGGTTATTTTTCTATTCCCATCATCTTACATCAGTGCCTTGTATAAAATGGCTGCCATCTTTCAGTTAGTTGTTTGTGACAATAAACGTTTAAGGTTTTCCCACTGTATTCCAATTTCTTTTCAAAGATTATTGATGTTATTTTGTTTGCTAAAATACAGAACAATTAGTAATATTTTGTTCCCTCGTTGAGACGTTGATGAAACTTTCCAGTACATTTGAGGTCTGCAACTATCCTCCTAATTCATTTTTTTAAAAAAGTCAATTCATCCTCTGTATAAATAGGATGTATGCTTGGTTAAGTACTGCTCACTTTGCTTAGATAAATGTAACTGGAAATGGTACAATCACTTTGCTTTTAGTTGAACTAACAAACATCGCTGATGGAAAATTTTTTATTCCCACATTGTTTTGTATGGATGCTAGTGTTCTTATTACCAACTGCATTTCGCCAATTCTTCATGGTCATAAAGAATTATGTTCTGCAGACAACCTATGAAAACTTTCGCTACAGAGCTGACAACCGTGTTAGTGCCTATGACCGAGGATGTTTGAACAACTTTGCAGAAGTACTCTGCACAAAGATTAAACCTTCTCAAAACAGTTTTAGAGCTTATGTACAAGAAGAATCTGCAAGACCTCACCCAGTTAATCGCCCAAGGAATGTGGAAGACGAACCTGCTAGTAGTCCACGTGTAAAAGTCGAAGATGATCATGACATTGGTGGGGACCTCTTGAAAATCTCTGGGCGACGTAATTACGAAGAAGTCGATGTGGAGATGGGTAGTAGGGACAGCAATGAGTTGCAAGGTGTCCTCTCAGAGTCTGAGTTCATGAAGAGCGAAGTGAAGAGCTCAAGCCGTGGTCGGAGAAGTGGGAGTTGGGATCTCACTCCAGCGGTAATAGCTGCTAGCTCTTCAGTAACTGAAGTTGAAATTCCGATTCAAAACACACTGCAGCAGTGAAGCATGCATCAATTCACATCTCACAAACAGTCAATGTATTCCTGAAGGAGAACAATCAGGCGAATTTAGAAGTAAGATTAGCAAGGTAACTGCAGCTTGACTTATCTCCCAGGTTCATGAAGCTCTATTTTCCTTGCCTTGTGAGTATCTAGTTTTTATGTGGTTTGGTCGGTGGTGCTAAAGTGAAAAGAACCAAAATTGTTGACGCTGTATCCTATTTGTTCAGTGTGTTATTATCGATCATTTGATTCTTAGTTAAGATTCTTTCTGTAATCAACCACGTCCGGATGTGCAGAATGTTAGACAGCCTTATTTAGCTTGCACACTGCTTCAATACTTTCATGAGTTAGGTTTAGTTTCTACTTTCTTAACATGATATAACCAAACAATAGGAACTATTCTTCACATTCGATACCATATATAAAATTTAGAAATATATTTCCTCACTTCTTCTATATTAACGTTGACATGTGCTTCTATAAATCTCTGGTTCTGCATATGATGTTACTCCTTACTTTGTTAACCTAATCCTTTTTTTTTTTGCTATGGAGGACATACAAAGAAGTTGCATCGCCTAATGACTATTATGTTGCAGGTAAAACTATCTTTTTTCTAATGGCCAAGTTCAAAAGTCAATTTATTTAGAGTGAACTTGACATTATTTGTTGGCTGACAGGTTTAATATTACTACTCTTTGAATGTGCCTTGTTTTTTTTTTTTTTTTTTTTTAAGCTAGAAATATATGATGCAGTTGGTTTATGGAAGAGATTATAAGGGATATAATAGAAGAATAGATAAAAAAAAAAATTCTTAATTGATAGAATGTAATAAACATACTAAATAATTTATTTGAGTTTTATTTTATGAGTTGGTCATTTTGTCACTTGCTAGCTTTGGTTGACTGGACTACCTCACGTGATTGACTTTCTTACTGTGATTGGAACAAACCAACTCACTTCACCTTATCTTCCTAACTTACCTGAATTGCTTGACCAGTTTGCATTGTTTGACCCATTCGACTATCAATTGAATTGACCTGTCAAAATAGTCTTGGTCAATTAACCCCCCTACCAAACTACGTTTTTTGAACCAATTGACTCATTTGAATCTAGTGTGGATTCATCAGTGCCCATTTGGATTGAGTGGGCCTACCCTCTTTCAATTTATTTGACCCACCCAACTTGCTTGACTTTACCATTTGGTCAAATGATTGGGCCTACGCTCTTACAACTCATTTGACCCGCCCAACTCGTTTGACTTATCCATTTGAACTGATCGGCCCATGTGCATTGTTTGTATGATTTGAAGTATGAAATTAAAAAAAATAAATAAAATTACATATATTGAAGATTATTTTCATCACTTTATAAAGAGAAAACCCATCTGCAT
>JBAMIE010215354.1:0-10016 GCA_037177295.1 Kaempferia parviflora
CCCTCCCCCCCCCCCCCCCCCCAAACATCCTGTAAGGAGTGCACATAGGGTCATGCGGAAGGCATGCGTGAGGACGGTCGTCCGCCCTAAGGATCCTGCTGGCCAGGTATTACGGGCTCACATTGTAGGCTGATTCGGCCAAAATGGTGGCAGCCTGCTAGTCCAGCCAGAAGCACCAGAATCTATCGAACCGACTGACCGAGATTCTGAAGACATCAGTGGTCTCGTGCCCGCTCGACCAATGGGGCATGAACATAGTGGGATTCTTCACCATGGCTTCGGCTTAGAAGAGATTCCTTCTGGTGGCGGTCGATTATTTTTCCAAATGGGTAGAGGCAGAGGCCTTGGCCACCATTACTGAACGAATGGTCATCAAATTCCTATGACAAAACATCATATGTCGGTTCAGAATCCCTCACCGACTTGTCTCGGACAACGGACGACAATCCAAGGTCGTAAAATTAAAGAATGGTGTACGAGTTACGGGATCCAGCACCTCCGTGGCCTATCCCCAAGGGAACGGACAAGCCGAAGTCACGAATTGGGAGATCATTCGAGAGCTGAAGACTAAACTGGACCACATGGGCAACAGCTGGGTGGACGAGCTACCAAGCGTTCTGTGGTCCTACGGAACCATTCGCCATGAGAATTACGCCTTTCCATCTCATCTACGGCGGGGAAGCAATCGTTCCGGTAGAGATAGGAGTCAAGTTTAACCACCATCGATTATATGATGAGGAAAATGCCGAACGACACCTCATGGAGCTTGACCTGGTGGAGGAAATAAGGAATAAAGCGGTCACTTGGCTCACATCATATCGACAATAGATGAAACAGAATTACAATAGAAGAGTCATGCCCCGTTTCTGCCAGGCGTACAATTTAGTGTGAAAACGGATCAAGTCGGTTGGCAACGTTGGCAAGCTTGAACCCAAATGGGCGGGTCCATACAATTAAGGACATGAGGAAGCTCTCGTCCGGATCTTATTATTTGTAAGACACCAACAATAAGGATTTAGACCGATCAATGTGTGCCAACCACCTACAACCCTATCAGGCGTAGATGCGTGTAGCACATTGAACTCGCTTGTACATTTTTCTATAAATTATGAAAATGCAGGATTTGTCGCTCACCATCGATTGGAAATCCAGACTCTCATGCTTCGCGCTGAGTTATAAATGATTTTCCCCGTGCCTCTCCGACCAGTCAGTCGTTCGGAGGTTGTTCCAGACTCTCATGCTTCGCGCTGAGTTATAAGTGGGTTTCCCCGTGCCCTTTGACCAGTAAGCCGATTAGAGGTTGCCCCAGATTCTCATGCTTCGCGCTGAGTTATAAGCGAGGGTTTCCCCGTGCCCTCCGACCACTCAGCCGGTCGAAGACTATCCCAGACTCTTATGCTTCGCGTTGAGGTATAAGCGGGTTTCCCCGTGCCCTCAAACCAGCTAACAAGTCGGAGGTTGTCCCAAACTCTCATGCTTCGCGCTGAGTTATAAGCGAATTTTTCGTGCCCTCCGCCCAACCAGTCGGTCGGAGATTGTTCCAGACTCTCATCCTTCTCGCTGAGTTATAAGCGGGTTTCCCCGTGCCCTCTGACCAACCACCCGGTCGGTTGTTAATCCAAACACCTATGTCTTAGAGCCGAGTTGTACGCGTGTTTTCCCCGTGCCTTTCAGTCCGACCGACCGATCGACCAGTCAGGTCTCTGCCTTGGACTTTTTCGGACTAAAAAGAAAAATGCAAGAAAATGGCTTAAGATGGAAAAACACGATCGGTGGGGACAAAATTTGAAGAACGTGATTAATATACTATAAAAGCTCGATTGGGCAAACAAAACGTGATCAGTTCTATTATAGAAAAAGACAAGACCAAAAGGCCCAGTTGTGCTACAGAAACTTCAATCCATCTTGGGGATGGCATCGGCTGACTACTCCATAATGACAACAAGCTTCACAGTGGACTGGGGGACATCAACAGCCAGGTGGTCACTCTCCTTTAATTGCTTCATCGTCCCGTCCACCCCGATCCGGATTGCCTTCATCACCCACTAGCCCAGTTTAAAGCTGAAGTCCTGGGATTTTATGTGTCCGAGCTGGAAGGTCTCTAGTTGCTCGGATTCCTTAGCTCTGTGCCCCTCTAAGGCAATCCTGAGGGTCTCCACTTCCACCATCCAAGCTTCCAAAGGAGCATGTTTTTCCTGTAATGCCTTTTGTAGGGCCTCCACCTCAGCATCTTGGACCGACCGGACTTGCAGCTCTTCCTGTAACTACTACTCCTTGTTGGTGAGGTCCGCCTCTGTAGAAGCCTGAACGATTTCTAGCTCCTTCATCTTTTCTGAGAGGACTCAGAATTTTTCAACCTGCTCCTTGAGCTCGGTCATCATTTACTCTTGGCGGGTAGCCTCAGCCAACACACGAGAATCGGCCTTCAGTCGGCTCTTCAATGACATGGTATGAGATTTCTCATCTTTTAAGACCTTCTCGGCCTTTTGTAATTCCTCCCAAGCGACCAAGTCTGGGGAGGGATCCGCCTCATAATGCTTTGTGGCTGGGATGGACGAAGGCCCTGCTTCGACCAAGGAGGCCTTTGAGCGATTACTCTCTATTGATCTGTGCCGCTCAATTGCAGAACGATAGAGTGAAAACCCAGCGTTGCAAAGACAATGTGTTAGTGATGTGTTGATAAGGCATGGGAAAAAATGGAGAAAAACTTACTTTAGTAATAACCTAGGTCTCCCGGTCGGCCAACTCTAAAAAATTAAGCCCTTCCATCAGGCTCCGGCACTCCGCCCATGACTGGGCTAAAGGGCCCTGCACTTTGAGGGTGTGCTCGAGCGACAGAACCGCCTCAACGCCGCCACTGGCGAAGAGGTGCTCTTGGGAAGGGAGACACAGAGTGATATGAAGCTTGTGAGCATGGGCTCCCAATCGAGCGGACTTGGACTTATCACGGGATTTGGAGGAGATCTTCAAGCTTCTCCTCACTAATTCTAGCTCGGCCGTAGAAGAGGGGATGAAGGATACTAGCTCTATGGCCAGAGGATCGACCCCGGCCAATCGGATCGGCAAGGCTTGAGCCAAGGTGGTCGGAGCTTGGGACTCGGGGGTATTTCCCTTGGATAAAAGGTCCGAGATCTCACCTTGCTGGGAAGTAGTCTGCCTGGAACAAGTAGCTTGTCTGGCTGAACGCTCGGCCAGATTGCCCAAAGTATTCAAACGCCGCCTCTTCCTACGGGCGAGCGACATCCGATCTTTCAACTCAGACCCCGAGGGAACCTCCACAAGGGCCAAAGACTCACGAGGAGGGTCCATCTCCTCGATCTGCGCGGCCGCATCACTGCCAGTCACATGGCTAGCCTCTTCGTTGATCACCTCTTCGGATAGATCGACCAGGATGACTCCTCGTTCGATCAATTCGGTAGCGGCGCGCTCATCAAGTTCCTCCTTGTCCATCATCGAGGCGATGCTGCCTAGGTTCACGTTCCACATGATGTTAGCTGTAAAAATAGAGAAAATCAGTTAGTTCAAATAAGCAAAGACAGGACGAGCAGCTTACCAAAGCAGTCAGACAGATGGATCCGGATTGGACTCAAACCAAATATGTACATGACGCCTTCTTGAAGCAGGCACATGATATGGAGTTTCACACCAGCTAACTTTTGGAAAATTTCTATATATTCCGAGCGAAGTTTGCAGTGCCCTAGGTTGGGTTGAGTGGTCGTGCCCACCTTCCACTTTGTTTCAAAAGGAAAAGGATGGTCCAGTTGAATATAAAAGAAGTTCGATTTCCAGCCCTTATTGGAAGTGGACATCTAATCAAAGAAAACCTAACCGACCCGAACCTAGAAGAGATAAGCTCCCGACTTGGGCTGTTTCGATTAAAAGAAAAGATGAAAGATATGGGGTGAAAGAAATATTCGGTATAGACGGAAGAGGATGATCACTAGACCACTAAGCAGTCGGATGGAGTTGGGTACAAGTTGAGGTAAAGGAATGTCGAAGTATTTACAAACATCAAGGAAGAACGGATGGACAGGAAAACGGAGACCGATTACAAACTAATCCTTAAAGAATGCAACACAATGTTCGGGCAGAAGGTGAACCTGGTGATCGTCCGAGGGGATTATATATGTAAAGAACTCAAGAAACTCATAGGAGTACCGAACTTAGTTCACATCGCTACCGTTTAACACTCACAGGATGGATGTGAACCAAAGATCGGCCACCTCTGTGATAGTAGAAGAGGAGGCTATACCGACTGAACGGACGAACGAAGCAAAAGGGGAAAGCCTTACGGACAGACAGTCAAACAGAGCAGGGATCACCGAGAGACAACAAAAAGGACGCAGGTTGCAAAAAGTGCAAGGAAAAGCTGACAGTGGGGTCCACTTTATATAGACTACTGGTTTCTTCAGCCGAGCCGTCGGATCTAAGAAGGCGGAGAAAGGCAGATGATCACGACCGTTAATTTCAAATTGTCGGAATAGTAAAGATCATCGATCCCTCGAATTCTGCAGCGACGCCACATCAAAGGATACACCCAGTCGGCGAAGGACATGTCGCAGAGGCATTCATGGCGGATCCAAAATGATTACGTGTGGATCATCTCTGACATTTAATGCTCGATGACCATTACTGTTCCCGATATGGTGAGAAGGCGAGGGAAGCCGGCCGGCCATAGGCCCTGGGGCGCCTAACTAGTCAGGGCAGCAGCTCCACTCGGCATAAGAGGAACCCCTCACAGACAGTCTGCGGCACAAAGTCAATGCAACATACGAAAAACAAGGGTGAACTGTAGCACACCTTGGTCGAATCAGTCAAACTTTCAACCTCCTTCGACTAGACTTGAGGGGAAGACTTGTGATGCGGTGATATAGGAGGGGCCCCGCAGGGCAGGCCACAGTCAACAGAACAGCCAGAGTGGACAGGCAGTCAGCCGAATCTCCTAGTTGGAGAAGACCGGTCGACCCGAGTGTCTGCCCAGTCGCTATGAAGGATGAACTAGTCATACACCCCAGGGTTCAGTGACCCGGCTTGACTAACCGATCGGGCAGGGCCGGGCGTCGGGAGAGCCATCTATTTCTCGGACGGGCTAGTTGAATGGTCAAACACCCCGTCCGATCAGCCACCAATCATAAGGACGGCACCACTCCACTCACCCCTTTTGTCGCAGAGTATACCAACTGTTAGAGTGTCAGGTGTCAGAGGAAGTGTCTCATACCCTTGGTACGACCGAAGCTCCTAAACCTCACAAAATACAGAAACGACATGCCCAAATAAGGTAAGATGTCAGAGTGTCAGTAGCGACTTACCCTTAGCAGGTAACACATCGATATGCATGTCAAGGGATAATAGCTCCATTATAAATAGGGATCTCCGATCTTCGACGGATGTAAGCGCACTTTATACTATTCATCTACATCTCACATTCTTCCTCAAGAGCACCCCAATGACTTAAGTGTTGGAGTACCAGAACCGGAAACCTCTTCCCTGGCCCGATCCCTAACATTGCTTATAATTTGTGCGAATACTTGCAGAGACTAGAGCACGGAGCACCACTCGTTCGGAAAGTCATTGTCCGATCAGTAAGAAAGTCACATCAACATCGTGTGATCCAGCGCCAACGACCCGGTAGTAGACAGTATCATAGAAATATAAAGATTTGTTCCTTAAATAAGTTATTCCACTTTTATGATCAATGTTAGATTGATTCGAGCAAAAATTAAAGCCATCACCTTTACGACCACTCTAAAACGGCTCCATTCTCTCTGAGAGCGATCATTTTGCATTACCTATAAGAGTAATTACCCATACCATTATCGATCCATGGGAGCATGAAATAGATGATCTATGAAGTGATTGTGATCAATTCCATGAACCTAATTGGATAATGAGCTCGAGTTGATCCAATTTGATTTAGCAAACCATCCTGGTAAATTGGAAAAGTCCACAAATAATAAGAAAACAGAAAATGAAAGAGGAGAATATCAAGTGGCAGTGTCCCCTAAATGATTTCGTCCAATCCCAAAAGAAGTCATATATCAGCAGCAAGAAAATTTCCAGACAAAGAAACCTGAAAATATTTAATATAGCTAATTATGAGGAACCAAGAATTATCAAACACAATAAAAATGTTTAAACACAAACATATATATACCTTTTCGCCTAATTTGAAAGGGGATAGGCCTTTGTAAGGGCATCCACTGCACCGGAATGCATCCCCGAGTCCACACTAGAAAAAGAAATTGGTTGATCAAGGAATGCTGAAACAATCAATCACACTATAGAACTTCCAAAATAAGGTTGAATGTGAATTGTGAAGTACATTGCCACAGGCAGATTGAGGATTGCTTATCTGCTCTGCAGTTAGCTCTAGTTTCTGAACTTTCGCTTCCGAGTCAGCCCTGCCACAAGTACAGTTCTTGCAAGCCTTCCTTGCGCTTCCGACCTCGCAGTCCCCAACTTAGTCAACATTGATAAATACTGTCATTGATTGTCAAGGAAATACGGTAAAGTGAGAAGTTGTCAATCATACTTAGAGGCAGCTGCGGTTTCTTCAAATCTTCATCAGTTAAGAGGCTATCTTCATCGATCAAATCTGATTCATTATTGACAATAATTTTTGGTACTGAAGTATTCATGGCCTTCTTCAAGGGAAATGATGAACCAGTAGTCCAAGAGGCCTTCATAGCCTTAATCTAGAGCAAAGTGCAAACAGTTTAGTTTACAGGAAAAAGAGATGCGATAAGTGATAGTTGAAAAAATTGTGAGTGTTGGAATCTCACACTAATAGATCGAGAATCTCCACATGCGAGCAAATGATTCATTTCTAGTGGCTGCACTTCTACGAAACCTTGCATGAGCAGTTTGCGCTCCAACGTTGAACTTGTCTGTAAAAATACAGGCCGAAAATTTTACTCTATGTATGTTTAGTAGCAACAGAAAGTTTTCATGATTAACCTTTTCTGATATATCAAAAACTGCAATTGCCTGTAATAGGAGTTTGCCACCAGGCTTAAGCACCCTGCCAATCTCTTGAAGCCACTGCTCTTCAATCAGCTGATACTTTTTCGAAGCAAGAACAACCACATCAAAAGATGAAGATTCATTGGACAACTTCCCTTCTGTCATATAGGTGAGCCAACATGAATTTAATACAAAATATATAATTCAAGATTGACTTGATGCAAAAGATAAATTGCAAGGATCTTTGGCTTAGTAGAAACTAATATGTGATAGCTCAACAACAATTTTCTTTATTTTCTTATCCTATAATATATAAAGTAGGTTTTGAATGATCCAATATTTAGGTGACTGGATAACATGGTTTAGGGAGTTGATTTGTCTCAACAATTAGTTTTAATTTCTTATTCCAAAATATAATGTTGAGTAATATTTTTAAGATGATAAAAATTTAGTGGATTGCAACATGAAGTAAAGAGATGAACCATTCTTAGGATTCAGACCTCCTGAACTTGTGGTGCTGGTTGAATGGACTATATGCCTCATGTTGAATGGGCAACATAGGACTACTGGATGTTGACTTAAGATGCGAGACTTTTCATGTGTGCTAGATTGCTTGTGCCTTAGACATTTGATATCTGATAAGTGTGCTTGAGGAACCGCTGAGAGAGTTCTAGGATGAATTTACTTGGATGGAAAGATAGAACGGTAGAAAGGAGAGGAAGAATAACACAAAAATGTGCAATTTTATGATCCTTCCCCTCCCCTCTCCTTCCTATATTTCCACCCAAGTAGACTCAGACTTAGAGAAAATATAGTTAAGTGTTCTTTAATTTGTTGGTTAGTCGATTGGGTGGTGACACTGACAGCCAATGCATTGCATTGCTCAACATTCTTGTAAACATTTTGCAAAACCGTGTCAGCTAGACTTGTCTTTCAAAATTGTCGTGTGCCTCGAATTTCAGGTCAAGCCATGAAATTTAAAGCATTTTGTTATTCTGTTTCGTGCATTTACCAGTGGAAATGGAATGGATTGATCTATTTCCCGGATGCTGTTGCAGTTCTTCATCCCCAACAAATATTGCCATAAAAACAACCATGGATTGAAAAAAGGTTCTTAAATAGGTCATTACAACAGAACAAACAATTTCTTCCAACACAAAATGTTTAAAATACCAGCTCTGTTGTACCTTCCATCCAAGAACATGCATTAATATTAATAAGCACAAAGTGAAAAGATTACCAAGTGTTTCGCATTGGGTAATAACAGCCACCTCATCTTCCGAGATCGCCTCCACTCCTATGTCCCTGATCGCAGACAAGACCGCAGCAAGATCTAGAGCCACATCGTCAGTGAGGAGAAGCGCGCTGCTCTTCCCCGCCATGGCGCACTGCAATAGCATCCTCACTCGTGTATAATCGAATCGATCGATAACTCCCAAACTCGAAGACGAAACCTAGAAATCAGGTGACAATACTGAAGCAGAGGCAAAATCTACTCACCGAGACGTCCTTCCTCCCTGATTTGGAAGAGAACCCTTGAAATCCCCAAAAGTAATCGCCGAAGCGACCGACGGAGTTCCGCTGTTTCGGAAATTGTGGGCGACGAAGGAAACCACCACAGATCGTCAGAGAGGCGGCAGGTACTTTATAGGCCTACGTGGGTCGGTTGAGTTCCGTCCGATGGCAGAGAGTGCTCGTATTGGTTCGGTCGGGTATCACAGGAGTCACCGTCGCGCCACGTGGATGAAAAGATGCGTGCTGGGCGAAGGACTCACCTGTGCACCAGTGTGGCTCGCCGTGGCCAGGCAACAGACTTGAGCGTGACCAGTAACGGCCTGCCAAGTGGATTGTGAGGCGGATGGCTCACTTCGGTCTGGTTCGGTAAAGCGACGGAAAACTACCGTAGAAAGCCACGGATCGAAAAACTTAGGGCTGTACTTTTAGCTTCTATCTATCATTTTTGCAGCTTACTCAAAAACAGCGGATGAGGAAAACGACTGGTCATATAAAAATTGAGATATTTTTTCCTTGTTTACCTGTAAAAGTTTATAGATTATTTTTATCTTTATTATTCATCCTCTCAAAATCTGATAAAAATGAACAGACAGAAGCAAATGAGAAGTGTGTCATCTTAAAATCTCCCTGGCCTCCAACACTGAGCAAGTTTCTCCATCTCGGAGATGACCCAGTCGTCGCTGAGTTCGAATCCTCTATTCTGAACTCCCGTGTCCCCATCTGTCCCGTTCGCCTATTAGACAGGTCAGATCACATCTCAAGGATATCATGCACATCACGAGAATGTCACGACTATCCGATCGACAAAGCGACATAGAAACACAATAATTTAAGACAAAGGATCCGAACTAATCGTCGCCACCTCCTCTTCTACTTTCGTCCTTCCCCTCTCCTTCTCCCCTCCCCCACCACTAGCAACTATAACAGGTACAGAGGATCTGAGAGCCTAGCTAGGTTGTGGCCGCCTACCCCGTGGGCAGTGGCGTAGTCAGAATTTTCAAATAAGGGGGGCGAATTCAAGAAATTTTAAAAAATAATACAAGACAAAATATATAATAAAAGTCATATATTAACTTCACAGGTTTTTACAATGTCACTCTCCGAGATTTCATACTTTGAAAATACTGAATAATAGCTTCATTATCAACGGTGTCAAACACATCTCGCTCAATATATGGTATCAAATAATCATTGACCATATCATCTCCCAACCGATTACGAAGTGAGGCTTTGATTATTTTCATTGCTGAAAATACTCTCTCTACAGTTGCAGTTGCAACGGGTAAAAGCAATGCTAATTTCAAAAGTAAACATACTAAAGGATATAGTCGATGTTTCTTCAATTGAACCATCTTTTTAGCAAGCTGGCTAATCCCCACAATCTCAGAGAATTGATTGTTACTCCGTATATCAAAAATAAAGTTATCAAGTTGGTGTTCAAGATGCATTAACTCCATTGGAGAAAAATCGGATGGATAAAACTGAGCAAACTGAAGTAATTTTTTCTTATCATAAGCAGAGAATGAATTTGATGGATC
>JBAMIE010215364.1:0-10015 GCA_037177295.1 Kaempferia parviflora
CACGGAGGAGGTAAATCACGGGTGGCTACTAGCCATAAGTGCAAATGGTCAAGACATGGGGAGGTATATGCTCGGGCAAGCCGATTATGCATGCATAACAAGTAGCATCCGTTAACATTAAACTACGAAGTGCAATACATAATTAGATTCACTGCAATATTATGGGTGAATTCCAATAATGTTAGTGTTTTTAATTTCAGGAGAGATATCATCCCATTCTTTTCTATTGGTTCAGCATTTTGATAGAAATGTATTGATCTACGTGCCTATATTGATCCATGTGCAAAATTGATTACTCAGCCACTCTATTATCTGCAATTTCCCAAACTGATTGCAATCCTTTTAACCCCAAATTGGTTCAGTCGTATAAAAATACAACAACACCAAGCCTTATCCCACTATGTGGAGTTGGCTCAGTCATATAAAAATATTAATAAAAAATGATTTAAAAAGAAAAAAAATAATTTTAATTTTTTAAAGTTCAATTTTGAGCACCATGCCACCATTCCACACCCATTACAGGCAAAAATGACTTTTCCGTCCAAATATGGTGGGAAGCAATATAAAGGAAAACTAGGGAAAGATTTTCTATAGTCTTATTTCTTTCTGAGTTTCCTTTCCTCGTAGAAAACATGCATAGAGTTAATAGCTTATTAGGTATAGTGGGTTCAATTCCAAATTGGTACTTCTAGATTTAGAAATTTATCATCAATTCTATACATATCTTTGCAATAGGTATCTTCAATGAAAAGAATACAATATTTTTCCCTAAACATAACAATATCCTTTACTCTTATTACAACTTAACATGGAAACGAGAATCTGGATTTGACCAAAGCCCATATGACTCTGACTATCTGCAATTAAAGGAAATTAAATAGTAACAAACAGCTATTGTTTAGCGTATCAAAAAAGGGGGATGAAAATTGATATAGCATCAATCATCATTCTGAATCGAACTAAACACTACACAAGCAAAAGTCTACCGAAATAGTGGTCTAAGAATGTTGGCAAACATCCTAAAGTACCTCAAAACAACTTATCATGGAAATCAGGAACTGGATCAACAAGAAACGGTAAGCTACCTATCATCTACGCAGATTTGATTGCATTAAAACAGATCATGATTTTGGAATTAGATTAAAATTAAACAGAGAGTGACATGTTAAAACTGATTAAAAAAACAAAAATGTGCTAAAAGATCCTTTCACTCTTTTGTTATAGATGAATATACAACAAGAATATATGAAGATAGTGCAGTCAAAGAATAGAAGATGACGAGCTGCATAAATTACAATAATGAAAGACAATGGACAATAGCTAATTACAATAAAATCTAACCAAATATATGTAGTATCAAATTATGAACATACACCAAAAGGCAGCACCTATGTTCCAATAATTCAAAACCAGTAACTATAAAGAAATATAAATACAATGAGAGAAGAGCAAAGATCGATAAGATATTAGGATGATCATGATGTTCTAAAACCAATGGTGTTGATTCAATAAAGGGTGGCATGACATCCTTTGCTTGGTAAGGCATGGTATTTGAAGGAAGGGCACTGTATCAAGGAAGACCTGGCCAAATCACCAAAAAGACTAATATCCAAAAAGAAAAAAAGGAAACTAGATAGCTCGCCTCCTCCCGAGGTGGATGAGGCTTTAACATAAAGAAGAGCCAAAGGGGGGCCTCAATCCTTTATATATCTCACCTGGGAAATTATTTTATAAGAGTAGGCATCCATGTCAATGGATGACATCTGCTGATTGGAAATTGCAATCTTTTAGATTTAAATTGAGCTATATGGTGAGAAGAGAGTAGTAAATACGTCATCTATCATCAAAAATCTTCCAAGAAAATTTATTTAGAAATTCTTCAGTAAATCTTTTACATTGTAAAATGTTTACCTGAAACAAAAGTAGGAAATTCCATAAGCATTACTCACTCTTTCTATTATTAGTCATTTATGCCATTAAGCCAGTGCGACGCTATCTGTCCCTTCCATTCACCTCCAAATAGGAATGAGAATATATTTTTAATTTCTTTGGTTACTAACTGGTTGTTAAGGGGATGCAATTAATAGCCAGACACTTCCTGGTCCTTAGGCAAAGAAGTAGGGAATGTACGCTCATTATGGTTACAACAAACAAGTGCTCCTTAGGGGAAGGAGTATGAGTGGTATTGAGATAATGCAAGTAAATCCCACCTTAAGGATGTATAATCCCTTTTACTCCAACTTAAGGAAGGCACTTCATATTCCAAGGAGGCCAGAGTGTCTGTATCATTAGTTCCCTGACTGTAACAATCATTGAAATAACTTTAGCCTATGAACATGCCTAAAAAGTTAGCCATAAGAAATGCACTATTAAGATCATTTGTTCTTGTATTTTTCTCTAGCTATGATAGGTTTTTCAATCTTTTTCCACCAAGATTTTGTCTTCTTGCATCCCCTTACTAGTGTTTTGTGGATAACAATCTGCACCGACATAAGAAAAAAAAGGGAAAGAAATACCTGCAAGATCAGGATGTGTACGAGTAATCTTTAACCAATCCATTTGGCTGTACCCCTTTTCAAATGGAACCTTAGCTCTCGCTACAGGTTTCTTCGCTATTGATTTCTGTTCTTGTGATGCATGTTCCAAATCTTTGGCCCCTCTAACTTGTTCCGGTATCATTAGTTTGGTTAGTTTGTCATTTGCAAATGCTGTTTTACTTGAATTATGAGATGAAGACGCATCAAATTGCTCTTGTAAAGTTGCATTGTCTCGAGAAGTATCCCTTGGCACTGGATTCCTGTCTGTTCTCAAACCACATGAAGGATTGTCTTCAAGAACAATCTTATTAATATCAGGAATTGCTTTAGGAGACTCTATGTTGTCGTCTTGAACTTCTAAACCAACCTACAAATGAGAAACAGGTAAGAAGTTTAGAAATTTTTGTACAACTTTCGTTAATTCAGAAGGATTGGAAATTCAAATTCTGAACTTATCCATTTTATGAAAAATGAAGTATTAGGTTATAGGCATAGAAGTAGAACAAGCTTTGAGGGTTGCAGTGCATATTTCCTCAAACAATGAATGACTCACCTGGCAAAAGGTGAAATCAGAGGAATCAACCATCTCAAAGTGTTTTTGTGCTCTTTTCCTTGCCTTACAAGAGCATTACAATTCACATGACACCTGAGAACAAGACCCTGCACAACAACCATAAAGAAAAAATAAGATCTGAGAAACAGATCAAACAAGATGAAGGAGAGAAATGCGAGAATCAACTTTGTTTTTATCTTAAGGTTAGAGCAAAGGAAAGCTACCACAAGCATAACACCTCTTATGTTTCTCATAGTCCCATCTGTAAATTGATGTCTTCGTCTACTTCTAAGAGCCAACAGCTAGCCTAACATTAATACTGCAGTTGTTTCCAAAATATTTTCAAGAAATATAATTTGATTAAAACTCTAGTATCTTGTTTAGTGAAGAATTTAGAAACAAAATTTTTGATTTTGACAGCGTATACTGCGGACTCATTGCATGTGCACCTGTAGTATTGCATGTGTTATCTGAATGTGCATGCAATATGTTGATCAATATGCAATCCATGTTTGCAAACATTTATATGTATAAAAATGCCTAACATATGTATAATAGTGAATTAACTATGTGACAGTTTCCATAGTAAACAGCCTGAAAAATTTACATGTGTTTTAGTAAAGGTGCAAATACGCATATGCAGTTATGTGAGTCATGTAAGAGGTCTCCTTCCATAACACAAATGTGACTTCTTATATGGCTACTTAAACTGCTATTTAAAACACTAATGGAAATAGATTTTTTTTGAAGCTCTGAAAAACGTATAAGTGTGTTTATTATATTAAAATTGGAGCAACTTTGCATAGTCGAGCCAAGAAATGTGAAATTTTGTTTGATTAGTAAAACATGCCATCTTTACCCTAGTTGGAACATACACTACTTATTAACATTGATGTTGTAGTAAAATATCATGTGTTTTCATCATGGATCAGAAGTTTATTATGTGCCACCCAAAAGGGGATGACATGCACCATTCTGACCAGGAATCAGACTCTCGTCTTCAAAGAAAACCTTACCAAGTAAGCTTCTTAGTTCTTCTGCTTCACGTCTACTACTGATACTCAATACTGAGATCACAGCCAAAATGGTACAGCTTTTGGCAAGCCATTAATGTTCAGGCAAACACGACATATTAAGCCTGGGCTTTAGTAAACAAAAGGAAACGGTGAAGACAGGAATCGTGACAATCTAGATCGATATCAAGATCATAATATTATTATGCAGCTAGTCATTCGTAACCCTAACACTAAACAACTGCTCGAACAACAAACCAAAGAGTTTGGACGGCGTGCTTCGACTACCATTTCAAGGATAAAAATTGCGACAAAAGTTAGTAGTCAAAAGGAGAAGAAAAGAAGTCAACACGCACGAAAATGGAGTAACCGAAAGTTCAGGACAAAGTAAACATAATTTTGAAAATTAAAGTGAGGTCGTCACATCGAAGATAGATCTTGAAGATCAGAGTGCAATCTTCTGGTTCAATTTGAATCAAGAACCTGCATATTTAGCGTGCCATGGCTGGAACAGATAAAATTTTAACGCACATATTAATCGATAAACCTAAAGACGAAATGGAAACATTCCAAATTTCCGATCGATGTAAAGATCTTCTATATAAAACGCTGAATAAGTAGAATAAAAAAGGGGGGAAAAGATCAGAAAGCCCATGAATCTGCAACCAATATGTAAAGGCAATAAAAATTGAAACGGAGAAGCACCTACAGCTTAGATGCTCCTCGCCGACGGTAGTCGAAGCACGCGGGCCGTCAGTATCATCGCAGGGTGCTTCTTCGCCGATCCTCTCGGTGGTTTAGAAGAGAACGTCGACGATCTTGACTCCGAAGTAAAGGAGCGGATTTCGCTGGGTCAGGTTCGGTAGCGCACGTCGATCTTGACTCTACCAGAAGGAGAATCAGCGGATTCGATTCGGCACGCGCCAGCCCAAACAGATCCCGACCACTCCAGACCGACCGGTTAAAAAAAATAGAAATAATTTTTTTAATATTTTTATTTGCGAGAATGTAAAAAAAAAAAATTATTTTTAAAAATTAATGTAAAGATTAAATAAATAAAAAAAAATATTTATCGTAAATTGTCATAACTAACAACAACGGATTCGAGTAATCCGTGTCTTGGTGCTCTGTCCTAATGAATTGCCATTTTTCTGAATGATTGATGTCACTTGTCAAACCACACGTTTAATGCAATAAAATGATGATTGGGTTCAACTTTATTTAAAATTTTAATTAAAGAATTGCATTCCATTTTTAAAAGGATGCTCTATGCTTGCTTTGTACCTAAGGATTCCTGTATGCATGTTTCATCCCTTTAATTATATAATAGAGTGGACAATATTATTCTTGCTGATTTTTGTCAAACATGGGAACAAACCCTTCCAATCTGAGGAAAAAGAAAACTTTGATGAATTGGAAGTTTCTCTTTGCAAGATTTTTGTCATGCCTCCATTAGGAGCCCGCTTAGTAGTAAAGACAACTGTTGATTCATCCACTCGAGGTAATCTTCTGTAACAGAATAACAGACAGCTGAAAGCTGCTGAAAATGTGCAGTTGCTGCTTGAGCTTCATCGTTTTAGGAAGCTACTACATATCTGAATCGAATCCAATATTCCAGAAACCTTCAGGAGTCAGTGGAGGAGCATATCTATAACGATGCCTTGAGACGCCATCATGATGTTCACAATGCCTAATCTTATCATTAGGATTATTGTCATCGCCTGGAAGAACTGCATCATAGAACTTCTTGCATTGCATGCACTCCACTCCTTGAAGATTCTCCCGCTCAGCCTTTTTCCTCACGGGCTCACGGTATCGGAAGCCCCTGTTTGCTGGACCAGCAGAGTTACGCTGCTCGAGTGGAATAGTTTTGGTGTTCATATCTTGTGTTTCAGCATCAGAATTGTGGAAATCCAAATCTTGTGGGGGAGGAACTGCAAGATCTTGAGCTGGTTCAGAAGGTAACTTGTTTAAGTTTCTTGCAATCTCCAAAGGAGTGTCAAGAAAGTTGTCGTGTGGATCCCCTCCACGAGTTTCATGAGCTCGAGTATCCCTCCAGGATGAACTAGACTTCTTCCTGAAGACTATTGATTCTGATTTGGAAGTGCCTACGTCATGCTTAGGTAAAATGGAGTTGAGATAAGCTGGATTAGCGTGGGAGTTATTTCTTGATCTTCTGAAGACATCAACATCTTGATGGAGCACAGGATTTTCATGAGCACCGCTCCCAGTCTTTGATTCATCATCTACCTGAGAAGCGATGTCAGTGACTTCCTCCTCTTCTTTTTCTTCAGAATCTGTACGTTTCATTCACAGTACCTTAGTATGCCATAAAAAAGAGTAGAATAGAACCACAGTCTTAAAGGTGAAACCAAAACTAATCCTATAGGAAACAATCAAAAAATGATCAATTTTACCCCAATTTAGTAAAAGCAACATTAACAGTAATATTAAAAGGTTTGTTGATTGGTAAGAAGAGAAGGTTACCTTGAAGCCTTCTTTTTTTTAGATGAGACCTCGGTGAATTGTTTACCATATCTACCCTGTCCGAGTGACATTCATTTCCTGATTTGTCATTGACCTTCCCGACAACAAACATATATTGTGATTTCAATTGCTTGTAGATTGCTGTCATTTTATCTAATTCCATAAGCAAATCTTTTCCTTTAGCTTGCTCATTCAGCAGTTTTTGATTGTTCAATTTAATTTCTTCTGATAATTTTTTCTGCATTTTCTTCGCTTCAGACAATTCACTTTTTTCCTGATCAAACTGCATTTTCAGCTTAGCATACATGTCCTCGTTCCTCGTTAAGCATTCAAGCTTTGTCAAAAGAACTTCCTTCTCTAGTTCATGTCTGTCTACTAATTGTTCAGCACTAATCAACCTCGTCTTAGTTTGTTCTAGAGCACTATTCAATTGCTGGACTTCTTCTTGAAATTGTTGCCTTTCAGTTTGTAGCTCTTTTACCTGTTGTAAGAGAGCTTGCTCTTTTTCCTTCCATTCATCTTCAGCAAGTTTCCTGGTATCAGCTATTTTTTTCTGTAGAACTCTTGATGTCATTTGGAAACCTGGAAATAGCTGGCTGCAGAAGACAAATTCTATTTGAGAAACCCGATCTTTAACTTCTTGAATGGAGGCCACCAGAATTGTGCTGAGTCTAGATATCAACTTCAAGTCATCAAACTCACTCGAGTCATTAAACATAGGTGTCCTAACCAGGTCATCATCCATACCTGTGGCTGTTTTAGATAAATGAGACCATTAAGATATGCTCAACATACAATTACCAAACCTAGGCACAATCAATTAAATACAAACTATGCACACTCTCCAGCCATCCTTCAAGATTCCCAATGCTAGGGAAGGATTAGAAGAGCATCTGTGAAGAGAGGAAAAAAATCTGAATGCTCCTATGAATGCTGGAATTTCTTCTCAGCTCAATGTAACTCCAACCTATTATGGCCCTATTATGGCCCTATTCCTTTTTCTGTTTTTCATGTTTAATGACCAGAAAATAGGAGTTCAAGCAATCTTGCAAAATCAATATGACCAAGCAACAATTTAAACTATTTAAATGGGTAGAATGAATCGTGTGAATAATCTAACAAAACCGTCTAATGGTTTTGGTTTGTATAACAAAGTGCAAAAAAAAATATCCCTTTAAAATTATCCTAGATTTCAGACTCAACATCCTATGGTCCCTTCATTATATGCATTATATGCCACCTGAAAGGGGATGGCATGCACCATTCCGACCAGAAGTGGACTCTCAAACACAATTCCGACCATTCCGTTCTGCTTCAAGTCAACTTCTTCTTTCCCCTCCTCCCTATTGGGTCTAAAGTATTTGCAGTTGTCACTACGGTCACCGAAACTATCCACAAATTGCATCTAACGTCAACAAGCGGAACTATTCAACAAGGCCGAATCGATGGAATAAGATAAGACAGATTATTTGCAGGATGTTGTGAGAGGGGTTGGTTCACTGCCACCTTTGCCACTTCTCACGCAGCATTGCTGCATGGGATAATGAAAGCGCTCAAACCAGTTTGGGATCAACGCAGAAAGGCAGCTGCTACTTCTCGTCGCCGGTGAAGGTGAGGAGCTGCTACTAGTGAGAGAAAAGTTTTGGTTAAGGCAAACAGGGAACACATCCGAGTCAACTCGATTGGCCACTCCTCGAATCTAGGTATATGTTCGATCTTCTCCCATAGGACTCGACGTGCATTAGATATTCCTCACCACCAATCAACCGTAACGCAACAAATTTGAATGCCGGATCGAGAAACCCTAACAAAACCTTAGGCGGCAGATACGAATCGGAGTGGCAAAAAAGGTGAGAAAACATAAAATAAACCCTAAATTTCAAATAACTAGCAAGAACAAGTAAGAAATCGAAATGGAATACCAATTTCGACAATGACAAAGCAGACTGTAGTTGGGGATGAATAGGATTGTGGGATTATTGAACTCACCTCCAAAACAAGAAGACCAATCTGAGGACAAAGAGGGGAGCCGAGCCGTCACCAGATCGAGGCAAGAGACTCAAGGAAGCAAGAGCAATGTGGTGACGCCTTCCTTAAATTCAAATTTCCCTCCACGTTTTAAGGTGTCCATGATTTATCATATTTTACAAACTACCCTCTGAAGTTTTTGAATTAACAAAATAGCTCTAGTGCATTTGTTTTTTTTTAGAGCATCTCTAATGAGGGATATTTGGAGGGGATATTTCTCCAAATATCCCCCATTGGAGGGGATAATTGAAGGGGGATTATAAATCACCGGGTATAAAATTATACCAGGTGATTTCATCCGAGCTGGCAAAAAAGGCCTATTGTTGCACAGCAGGAGGACTGCCTGCTGCTGCAATTTCGTTTATTATATTATATTTTTTATTTTAAAGGGCAACGAACGCTATAAGAATTTTTTTTATAATTTTTTTGAACAATAAAGATGAACGTTAAATAACGGTCTTTTTTCTTCTTCTATATATATTTCATTCTATCATTCATCTTCGAACAATAAAAAACCACTACGTATCCAAAATTGAGAGAAAAATAGATAAAAATTTCGTTCATTATTTTAGAGATTTGTTGCATTTTTCAAATATTGACAAAAATTCAAGTGGAGAAAATTCTCGAATTCGTCCCAATCTACAACCTCCTCCATTTCCATTTCCCACACAATGTCCACAAAATTTTCAACTTTTTCCATACCCACCACTATATTATCCTAATTTCCAAAGTTTTCCAAAATTTTCGAGTAGCTACCCTCGAGCTTCATTTTATACATGGCCTCCGGAATATTGGCAAAATAACCAATATTTCATGCAAGTTACACCTCATAGAGTTAATTCGCTTCAAACACCAATAATTTAATCAAATGAATCAAGGAGAGCTAGTGTTGATGCAAGTAACAGTGATAAAGGTATAGAAGCATCTCATGCAGTTCCAGATTCATAATTTTCTTCGTTCTCATCTCAGATAGGGCTTGATAATATTATTTTTGATCAAACAACTGAGACAAGCAACAAATCCAATGGAGATCATAACAAGCGAACATTGTGGACAGTAGCAGATGATAAGCTCCTTGCAAAAACCTACACAATCATGAGTGAAGATTCAATAGTTGATAATGCCTAGAAGAGTGAGTGTTTTTGGAAACTGGTGGTGGCATACTACAATACCAATCGAGATAAATGAGCAAAAAAGAGAACTGCAGATAAAGCAAAATCACATTGGGTTTCGGTGAAAAACCACTGATCCATGAAAGAAAGGAACTACTAAACTGAAAACTAATGATCCATGAAAGAAGTTGCAGAGATGAAATTTTAAACAGCAAGCGTTGAATAGATTAACTGGGATTTGAAGCTTAGGAAACTGAAATGCACATACTGGAATTCAGAAAATGC
>JBAMIE010215375.1:0-10015 GCA_037177295.1 Kaempferia parviflora
AGTCAATTTAAATTAATGAATAGAGATTCATTAAATTGAAATTGACTTGAATCAAAGGTTGGATTTGATTCACCATGAAAGATACATGGTTAAGTTTGACTTGACCAAGATGGAAGATGAAGAGTCAAGTTTGACTTGACTATTTGCCACATCGTGAAGGATGATTCATCCTTCATTGATTGGGCTAGCCACTCACCATGCACCACCTCATCAAGGACATATCATTGTGTGTCACCTCATGAGGAATTCTAAGAGCCATGACTCTTGGTATTACAAGGAGGTATATAACCTCTTTGTGTTGTAAGTGGCCAGCCAACTATTGCATGAATGCAATTAAATTGTATTTAAGGCTTCTTCTTCCTCTCATTCTTCCTCTCTCCCTCTCTATCATTGCCAAGAACACCAAGTAGGTGCTAGCACACCTAAGGTGCTCTCTTATCCACTTTTTATCTGTGTGGATACATATAGAGGAGTGTACACTTGACACTCTACGAAATCCGACAAAGTTTGGACGAGTGAGATAAGCGAAGGACGCGCATCAAGGGTAATACTCTTATCATGTAGATCTAAGGTAGATTTAGTATAGATAAACATGTACAAGTTTTATTTTATTAATCTTCGCACGGATCCGTGGCCGGGATTCCGAAGTTTTCGCAACGTAAAAAGAGGTTTTTGCAGCTCAGAAAGTCCAACACACCTTGTCGTCAAATCTCTAAAAAATAGACTCAATTCTGTTAGTGTTTGCCAAACATTTTGAGGAAGTAAGTCATGGAAAGCTACTAGAATAAGTCTTTGCATGAATACATGACAGTCATGACTCTTCATTCTAAACATTTTTAGCCTATTCATATCAATACATCAAGCAAGATTTAAGCATACCCATCTGAAAATTTTATTTCTTTCAACCAACTACATGAAGCTTGCTTACCATCTCGGTCCAATGTATAACAAGCCTTTGGAAATCTGTTAGTTGTTTTATCCTGATACAACTCTGGTATATTGACTAGTTCTTTTAATTTTTCATGTGATTTTACTTTATCTTTAGTCCTTCCAGGCACGTTCATCACAGTGTTGAAGATATTATCGAAGAAATTTTTCTCTATATACATCACATCTAAATTATGTCAAATGAGTAGATAGTTCCAGTACAGTAGCTTCCAAAAAATTCACCTTTTCTTCCAGCCACACTTACACATCCTAACAATATATTTATTTATCTCATCATAACCAGGTTGAGATACTGGTAGAAATCCATAATTATCTATTTCATCAATGATTTGTTCACCTGAAGCATGGACTGTAAGAGGAAGTTTTCTAACTACAACATTCTTTAAGAATTTTTTTTATTTTGCCTGAAAGGGTGATCAACTGGTAAAGATTTACAGTGATTATCAAACCAGGATACCTTCCCACTGTAAGGAAGTGAAAATACATCAAACTCTATCATGAAGTGTGGGTATGCTAATTTACCAGTCGTGCTCCATCTCGACAACATTGAGTATGCTGGAAAATTACTGATCATCCATAATAATGCAGCATGCAATCTAAAATTTGATTTACTTGCAACATCATAAGTCACAAACTCCACATTTCATAAGTCATTTAACTCAGCAATCAAATGCTGCAAGAAAATATCTATCTTCTCTTTACGATTAGTTGGACCAGGAATAAGAATAGTAAGGAACATAAATTCATCTTTCATGCACATCCATAGAGGTAAATTGTACAAAGTTAATATAACTAGCCAAGATGAATATTGCTAACCTGATTGACCCAATGGATGAAATCCATCTGCAGAAATTCCCAATCTGACATTACGTGGTTCTAATGCAAAGGATGAAAATATAGTATCAAGATATTTTCATGTAGGGAATCATAAGGATAACACATTATACCTCCTTCATGATGATGCTCATGATGCCACATCATGTGACATGCTATATTAATAGATGCATACAAATGTTGAAGTCTAGCTGTTAACGAAAAATAATACATCACTTTGTATGCTATTTTTTTTCTTCTTCTTCCTTGGTATGCGAGTACCATGCTTATAACGAGGGTGTGTACAGATTTTGCAGTCAATCAGATCCCTATCTTCATTTTAAAATATCATACAGTTGTTTATATAACAATCAATCTTCTCTACAGGCAAACTCAAACCTCTAACCAATTTCTTTGTACTGTAAAAGTTGTCAGTCATTATGTTATCAACAGGAAGCAACTCTAACATCAATTGACATATGTCATCGTAACATCTTTCTGAAAAATGATGTTCTACTTTCATATTCAACAATCTTGCAGTAGCTGATAGTTGGGAATGACCAAAGAAAATGTCTTCCCACAATTCTCTTTCACTAGCCTTTAACATTTTATATAGTTGCTAATGTTCAGGTGTTGGTATTTCATCTATATAGGAATAATCAACTACAGCATTCATCGCATCGTGAACCATTGATTGTATTGCAATATCATTAGTTGATGATTCTGGTGCAGTGACAGTTGTGGTAGATGAAGAACCACCACCAGAAGACCCTATTGTTCATACAAATACAGTTATCCATGACAGTACTAATTGTAGTAATTTGGTACAAAATCATACTTACATATATGTACTTTCACGATATCCTCATCACGGAAAGCTCTATTTTTTCATTTTGAATGATTACACAGACACCATAATTCGACACCATTTATATATTCAGGATGACTCTTAGCAAAGTTCACAAACTCTTCAACTTTAGTAACAAAATCATCTCTAATATATTCATTATCTAATCGATTGTACATCCAAGCTTTGTCCATAGACATTGCAACCTAATTAATGAGAAAAAATTAAACTTATAGTATGTATGGACCTAATTTATAAGTACAATTTATGTATCAATCTAAAACCTAAATAACAAATAACAATCTATAATTATCTTATCTAAATTATCCATGTATGAGAAATTTGAATATAAAAACTATTTAATAAATTTTACCTGAACACGTGGGGTCCAACCGGAGAAGAGCAGCAACTACAAAAAAAAAATATTAGATAAATTTAAGCACAAACAATGATACATTGTAATGTAATAGTTCTACAAAAAGATCAGAACTATAATTCATACACTAATGGAGTGGCCTATTGGTTTACTAAATGTCAACCTAGTGTCAAGCATCTTAAGGAATCGATGCTTCTCGGAAGGTAGCCACCCGAACTGTACTTGCGGCCAAGGTAGCTACTAGCACAGTACAAGCGGCCGCCGAAATAGTTCTGACAACCATAGCAGCCACCAGCACCGTGCTAGCTGCCGCCAAGGCCGCCGAAACAGTTCCGGCGGCCATATCAGCCGCCAGCACCGTGCTAGCGGCTGCCATGGCAGCCAAAGCGCTTGCGGCCACCGAAGCCGCGAGGGAGAGATGAAGCAATTGAGGAAAATAAAATGAGGGAGGGAGACTTACCGGTTGTTCGTCGGCGCCAAAATCACAGAGGGAGGGAGATATTAATGGCAGATAAATTACTATGATTATGGTATTAATGGCAGATCAATTGCTATGATTATGGTATTAATGGCAAATCAATTGCTATGATTTGACAAAAATTATGACGGAGATTTGAAGATCTAATTTACCATAATTTGTGTATCAGCTGTATATATTCTTACCTAAATAGATTAGCAGTAATTAATATATGTATTGTAAATATTTTTTTGTCTAAAATAGGTTGTACAACAATTCCTATTTAAAGGAAATATGATCAAGAGGCATTCAGTCCTTTTTTCATTTCGTGTCACAAATCAGGATGAGATTCTAGGAGTTGTAAGTAGGACTTCAGTTGCTTTGGACCGGTTAAGAGGGTAGTATGCACAAGAGGATAAAGGTGTAAGCAAACCTTATGAATTCTTTAGGAGAAATGGAAGTAAGAAAGCTTAGGCCAACACTGTCTGAAAATCATATATCTAGCCTAGGTATGAATTCAGTGTGACTCATGGCAAAGGGAGACTCCGACCAGGGATTAGTTATCCTACGTGGCCAAGAAGACATGTGTACTATGTAGTAGAGTGGCGGAAATTAGACCAGATCCCTGATCCACAATCCCTGGTCCCCTCCTGGTCCTAAATCAGGAGGGCCGTTGGATCAGATCAGGGATCTATATATTCATCTTTCCTGATCTAATCTAACGGTCCTCCTGATCTGGACGAGGAGGGGACCATGAATTGTGGATCAGAGGATCTAGTTTGGACGGAAACATATGAACATCTCTTCTTTTAGTGTCCGATAAGCAACCTATTATAGGGGCTAATTGAGCATGAAGCAGGAGATGAGTACCTACCGGCAGATGCTTTAGGTCTTCAAGCATCACTATCGGGGCACTCCAGTTCTAACAAAGACACCTGATTGTGACATGCATGGTATAACCTATATGGAGGGATAGGAATATAATTTTTTTTTTTTGGATAATGAGAGAGTAAATGTAGATGGTATTTATACTAAGATACAAAACACATTTGTCTTAGGATCTTGCACATCTATTTAAATCTACACCGGGTCAGATTTGATGAATGTACATCACTTTTGGTTATATGCACGATAGATTTACCTATAAAAAAAAACTTGGCCCTCATTGTGCCATGGAGGTGCATCCATTTATCACATGGTAAAGAGATCAGGAAAGGAGATTAAGGTTTCAAAGAAACTTTATTGGCAATTTATGTTATGTATTTATATAGATCATCTTCTAATATGAACTCTTGAATTGGATCAAATTAGTTGAGATTAGTTAAAATTTAATACCCTAATTTTTATTAACAAATTAATTATTTATTTTAGAAATATAAAAAGAATTCACAATCATTTAGAATTTTATAACTCTTCTAAAACTATTTTCAACATTATTATTTCTACTCCCAATTAATTTCTATAATTTTTATAGAATAAGTTTAAATTTTAAAATTAAAATACAATTAACTCTTCATTAATTTCAATTTGATCCTTTAAATTTAAATTTCATAAATTAACCCTTAATATTAGTATTATTTTCTCTCTTTAATTTAATTAAATAAATTAATATTCCACTTGATCAATTAAATTCTCCAATAATTAGATTAATTAACTCTTAACTAACTAACTAATTACTTAAAATAATTTAATATTAATTATCCACCCCTTGCTAGCTACATGCATCTCATGTCAAGAGATTGAGTCTCATGCATGTTACACTTTGTTGGCTCCCAAATATAGTGTAATGTTCCAAAGTGATCAAACTCTCAACATGAAACTACATGCATCTCATGCCAAGTGATCAAGTCTAATGCATGTCTAATGCATGACTTTGTAAGTTCTCAGATATAGTAGCCGTGTACCAAAGTGATAAAAAAAAAGTTGATCCATATGAAGAACCCTCTTTGTTGATTCATGTACAAAAGTCTGAGCAAAGGGTCATGACTATCTAGTATCTACTACTTTGAAAGTGGTGGTTTCTATAAAAGCTCTTCCATAGTATGAGATATCATAAAATTTCCTTATTCTTCCATAATGATATCTATACTACCTAGTATCGTCATGATATCAACCAATTTCATTCTTTTAACTAGTTGAAGAAGAATTTGCAAATTTATGAAGCCAGGTGGGTGAATTTTCCATCTCCAAGGGAAAATACCATTGCTTCTTATTAAATAAATTCCTAATTCCCCCTTTGTGCTTCCACTCTTGCGTAAAGTTCCTTTTTGGACAACTCAAAATTGGGTGAAGATTTTTTACTAATAAATCTATATTCAAAATCATTCCATTCGGAATTTTTTGCTCTACCAAAAGGCCGGACTTCTAAATTTTCATAGGGTCTGTCACGAATTCCTTCTAGGGCGTGTTGAATTATTTTTATGGATTCCCTCATTTCACCCATTCGTACTAAATAATGAGCTAATGAATCTCCTTTTTGCCATTGAACTTCCCAATCGAATTCATTGTAACACTCATAAGTATCACAACACACCTCTAGGGCTTGGATTAGTGTTTATCTCTATAACATGTCCAAGTGTTTATTCGATATAACCATGTTCCACTGAATGAGAGGAAAACTTGAGAACACTTCTTAACTGATTTCCCTTTTACTATGAGTGATCATTGTTATGTAAATTATTCATTCAACTACATAAAATTAGCAAAATGTTCTACTCATTCAATAAGTGTATATTTAACCCTTTCAAAGGTTCAATCAAGAAGTGTTAAAGTATGTTGATACTCATAAGATGACATTAGTAATATTAAGTAAAAGGATCAGGTGCAGCAATCAACATGAGAAATCAAATAAGTCCTCAGTCATGTCTAGTGTGATGTTTCTCCAACAACCCATCTATGAATTTGTTAAAACATCACTATGTTTACGTGCGTAAGATTACAGATTACTATCACATTACGTAGATATAATATGTATTGGTCATTCATCGAAGTCAATATTCTCTCAGGATCACTATGAATAGGGAAACTTCAGTAGCATCGCCAAATTGCTACTACTAAATAGTCACACTTCAATTTCCAAATTGTTGTCAATGTCTCATCTCAACTAGTTATCAGTGTAATTTATAAAAGCACATCTATTTATCTCACACATTTAAAGCATTCCTTGAATTCGAGATTAAAAGGTCTCGGAGCACAAATTGTTTTGTAGCATTTATTCTTTCCCTCTTCTTTTACTACCAACATGTCCTCTCAATGTGATAATAGCCAATGAGTGTCATTCATGCATGGATTAAAGTCATTTGAGAATATTTGGCTTCATCTTTATCATCCTTTTCCTCTATTTTATATGCTTGAATTTTATTAAGCTTATTAACCATTATAAAAATCATCAAATCCTTAAATTGTCCACAGCCATCAATATCACTTTTGATTTTCATTCAGGATTACAAGCAAAGTTATTGATGAAGGGCATGAGTCTCAAACTATACTAACTATATGTACTTTAATAATCTTCATCTCTTTTGACAGCGTCATGATCTTTAGATACACCATCATCTTGGTCATTCTAATCTTAGAGTTTTAAACATATGGTTCTTAATTTGTTTAGTCTTTAATCTCTTAGAGCCAAAAGGTGATAACACTATCGCCGGCCCCTCGGCTAGATGGGGGGGGGGGGGGGGGACCTTTTCTCCCAGCCCAACACCCCTTTGCCTCGATCCCCAACGAAATATTTTGCATCCGCCCGCTCGAAATTGACCCCAAGACCTATTGTAGCATTTTTATCCTCGCCTCTATGCTGTGTCAATTAGAAAATAAATGCTAAGTTTTCACTCACTAATAGCATTCTATATGGTGAAAGTGTATCATTTACTTTAGTTCATTGTAATTTGAGTTGTGGTCTAATCTTATGTTTGAGAATCAAACTCTTTTAGTTCAAATGTTTGGATCCTAATTTACATTTATAACTATTTACTAGTATATGATACTTCTTAATAAAAGAGTATTCTAAACTTTTTTCCATTATTTTCCTTTCTTTTTTCAAACTAAACCCCAACTTTATTATCTCAATTAAACCTTTTTGAAGCAACAATTCTTAGGAGTACTTCTATATTTTCGAATCATTTGCTTTGAGATTAGGTATTCTTCACTAGTTTTCTCGTCCTCATTCCTAGAATGATATTTAAAGCCACAAAATCCATATTATCCTTCTTTATGTTTGATACATTAAGGATATTCTAAGAAAAAAAAAATGCTCTATCCCAGGATCCAATGATGTTAATTAAACAGGTTTTCCCTCATATATGATGCATATGGGATCTACCTACCTTATAGTTAGGTCAGCACACACTGAATAATAGAAACAAAAACTTTAGAAATAAGTTCTAAGTAGCCATAAATTTGAACTGTAAGTATCCAGCCATCATGCACAAAATCTGTATTTCAGTCTTTTATTAGAGGACAAAACAAATAAGATTTTATTAGATTTATTGTCACTTCATCACAAAGAATATGCAATCTAATAAAATTAAAATTACTACATTATTTATTAACTCCAATGACCAACAACAGATTTGTTAACTCAATTCCTAATGACCTTAGAAATAAATATATTTGTAACAAGTTAATTTTTCATATGGTAGAGTTTGTAAACTGCAAAACTATAATATTAAATAAAGACACAGGTAGAGGAAACTACTTAGAAAACAAAACTCTTTTGTTCCCCCATTATTTGTAAAATGGATTCATCAAAAAAAAAAAAAAAAGACTTGGAACAATTCTTTTAGAGGAAGTATTCAAACACTGGAAGTTGGGATCTTATCTCAACAAATCTTCTATTGAGGCTTCTTAATGCATCGAAATGAGCTTCATCTTCGTCAACCGCTATTATTTTGGCAAATTCCCCCTCTCCGAGATAGTCCACCACTTTGTTTGCAACTTCAAGTCCCGTCACATAAGCCTTCTCCTGATATGCGTCACAGTATTATGTTAATAATTTCACTTACAATTTCCATATTGTTTTTGATTTGTCCGAGTATGATGCTTGAGGATTACCTTAGACCATGATCCATGTCGGTTGACTATCCAGTCTCCAGCCACAAACAAGTTAGGGAATGTAGTTGAGCTGCGCATCATATGTTTATAAGAACCTGCATATATATCACTTCTGGTTCATTTAATTTTTGAATTTATGATGTAACAAATTAAAACAAGAAAAGCATAACATTTAGTAACCCATCCAAAGAGCATGGAGCAACTACTAGTTTGATGGCTTAGGGGCTCATAAGGAGAACTTAAAGGCGAGGTAAAGAATGACATAGAGTAAACTTACAGGGTTCGGTGCATCTAAGAGACTGAAGACCTAGCAAGGTTAGGGTGGCCTGTAATGAGGCAAACTTAGAGGCGAGGATAAAGATGACATGAAGCAAGCTTGAAGATCTTAGTGCAACTAAGGGACCAAAGGCTTGGTAAGGTGAACTCTAGGGCATGGAGGATCAACAAAACTGAAGAACTAGAAACATAATAACTTGAGAGATTACATGAGTGAAATATATTCTTGGGTATTTTTGGATAGCATCATCGGGATGATGTGTTTAGATAAGAGTGGATTACAGAATGAATTGAATGAAACATTTGATCCATTGGAAGCTTGAATAGTTGTTTGCTTAAAGAGTCATTAGTTGTTCAACAACTATATTTTCTTGATCAATTGATTGAGAGTGTTTTCAATTGACTAGAAGTCTTAGGGGCTGAGTCAACTGGGGGTGTTTTCAGCAAATAAATTAGTCGTTAGACTTGTTTCTTATATAAGCCTTACAAGGCTTTAAGCTAGTATGGGTTGCATGAAAACATCCAAAAACATTCTCTAATATTGTGTTAACCATCTTTCCAAGGGTTTTCATAAGGTTGAAGGCTCAACTCAAGAACCTTAGTATTCTCTTTTACTTTAATTTTGGATTTCATTCTCGTTGAGAGGAGTGAATTCATTGTAAAGCATTACAAGTGGGATTATAAAGAGGTTTGCCCCTATTAATCTTATTAATTGGTGGTTATAGTGAAACCTTACAAGAGTTATGAACAGGAGGCATAAAAATAATGATGAACTAGGTAACACCGAACCTAGGGTGCCGGGCCAAGCTTCACCAAAGTTTCCCAATTGCCGTCGGGATAAATCAAGAAGTGCTCACGGCAGGCGGCCCAGCAGCCCGTGGTTGCGCACCCCATTTGGAGGAAAAATCCCTGCAAATGCGTCTTAGATGGGGATCGGACCGCGGGTGCCTGAGTGATAACTTAGTGCCGTTCCGCAGTATCGTAGCCCTGGGGCAGAGGCATCAAAGTAGTTATAGTAGTTGATTATGATATATCCAAACCATGTTAAATCTACTTAGCATTGTGTTTTTGTTTCTTTATTTTATTTCCATTGCATACTCTTAACACGAAGGACAACATATGAGTAAACACGCAATTAACATTATATTTGTCTTTGTATTTAATTTTGCTTTAGGTGAACCGTTTATTCATCCCCTTGCCTTCTAACCAAGGTCAAGCATGCTATCAACTATCCTACATTTAGTAT
>JBAMIE010215386.1:0-10015 GCA_037177295.1 Kaempferia parviflora
TAGTAAAGTTTGGTCAATTTGATTTTTAACCGAATACTCACCCTATCAGGTAAAATGGTAGCATCCCATAGATTAAATTTTAATATTTTTTTCAATAGATGCATTTAAATCTGAATTAGTTGATTTAGTTTGAAGTATAAATTTTGGTAATTCTTTCTCCACAAAATTTAATTAGTTTCTCGATTTCATCCACACTTATTTTGATTGCATTTATTTTGCTAGCACTAAAAAGACATTAAAATGAAAAAACATAACACACGTTAAAATTAAGAAAAACATAATTTACGAATGACTGAATCAGTGTTTTAGCTCATCATTTATATTTACAATATATATGAAAATGTCTGTTAAAAAGAAGTAGTCTCGGGTTGACTTAGTCAAAATTCGAACCCATATTGATTATATCATCCAAAAAGCAAGTTTTCTACTTTTAAAATTTCAAAATAAATGCAAAAAAGAATTAAAAATTATAAATATAAACATTGGCTTAAGTTTTTTTTTTTTTTTTTTTTTTTCTTCAATCTGCACAATACTTCTCTGATTGTTGATTCATATGCATCATGTGCTCTCCCAGTTACTTCCTGGACTCCGGCCAGCATCCTGATTCCCAGAGCAGCACCGCTATTCACGAGTTGGACTTCTTCTCCGGCGAGCGCTCGAAGACGGCGACCTGTGGAGAACAAACACCTAACCACCACCATGTTTATGTCAATGTATAAGATTTACTATTTGTCATATAGATTATGTCGATGATAAATCTTGATAATTTCAGTGGCTTGATTTCTGCGTAGACTGACTTGAATCTCTGCGCGGCCCACGACGATCATTCGGCGGCGGACGGCAGAAGTTCAGCCTTCCCAACCGTGAAAAAATCAAGTAAGAGGAGAACGGTAAGCGAAAAATTAAAAAACAAAAAGATTATATATAGACGAAAGTTATTGAACTCTAACACTAATTGAAATCGACCAATATATATTAATTACATGGTTAATAATTAACTAATGATTGTCGATTAATTAGTTATTCAAGTCATTTGCTTGTGCAAGCCCGATTCTTGATTTAGGTTGAGGAAGTGGAAGCGAACTTAGAACTGCTAGAAGAAGAGAACAAAAGGCTGAGGGAGGAATTGAAGCAAGAGCGAGCCAAGTGCAGAACCCTCAAGATGCAGGCAATGCAGCAACAAAACCAAGGCAACGATCAGTTGAAAGTAAGCTAGCTAGCGATTAGTAGTTAATTCAATTAAATAGATATCAATCAACTAATTAATATCCCTGTTCGTGCTTCCAGGTAGTTTGTGGCAAAATTGAGGACGTGAAGAATACTGATGAGAATGCAATTACTGTGCCAATTAGGCAGCTGATGAAACATGTTCCACCGCACTTATTGGCGGCGGCGGCGGCGGCAATCTACGAAGACAACGTGATGATCGACCTAGTGCAATCGCATTGTGTTTCCAGGAAAGCCACCAAGGGAGAATCCGGCTCCAGTTCCAGGAGCATAATTGAGCAAGCTGAGGGAGCTCTGATGAGCAAAGCTCGTGCTGCTTTTCGAGTTCACTCGGAAGCACCGATGGTAATTCTAGGAATTTTTTCCGCAGCTATTTAGGGTTTAGGGTTTAGAAATTAGGACCATCATTTAAAAATATTGTTTATAAAATTAAAATTTAGAGAATAAACAGGGTAAATGTTGTAAACATTTAAGATAAATTTTTTATATAGAAAATCTATATGGATACTCTTATCACCTTATTCTATGTCCTTTTCTATTTTCATTTTTCTGAAGTATTGAGGCTGTAAAAAGGGTTATCGTTGTTGTCACTATAACAATAATGATATATTGAGCTGTAGAATCTAATTTAACCAATGGAATATAATTCAAAGTAAACTGCTTTTTGTTGTTGTTATTGTTATTAAGAATAGTTCTGATGAGCCTCAAACTACTGTAGACTTAGTTACGACATGTTTTTCAGATTCCTGATGGATGTCACTGGCGAAAATACGGACAAAAGATGGCCAAAGGAAACCCATTCCCAAGGGCGTACTTCAAATGCACCTTGGCACCCAATTGCCCCGTCCGCAAACAGGTGATGAAACTCTTTTTGTTAAATATTAAGCTTTACCAATCGTCTCAAAATTTTAATTAAAACATCGTTATATATGGTAAATATCATTAAAAAAGCATTCCTCACTTTTCTTTATGAAGACGGACTACCAATTAGATAGAGAACAACAAATGAAATGAACTTGCGATAATTTCTGAAAAGCAAGGACACATATTCTATGTTATTTTTTTAAGAAAATTATTTACATTTTGGACTAATATCTTCATTATTTGGCCGGTGATTTACAGGTGCAGAGATGCGCAGACGACTCATCCATGTTGACAATCACCTATGAGGGTAAACACAACCACCAGCTTCCCCCGGGCGCCAAGAAGATGGCGGCAGCTACTTCCTCGGCAATGCCAATGCTCCTCTCCGGATCGGACCTCACCCGCAGTTCGAATGCTTTGTCGTCATCTCTGAGGCCAACGCCGGCGCAGTTCGTCGATGGCGCTGAAGGGATGTCGTTGGGGAAGACACAGACAGAGTCAAAATCCGTGGGGCTTCAAATGCCAAAAGGAGAGGGATTTTGGCCACCACATACAGCACCGGCAATACTGCCAGCGACCGTAACTGACAAGATGAGCACCATCACGGCGGCTATAGCGAGAGACCCCAATGACGCCACGGCAATAGCAGCAAATGATGTATCACAATTCTTTATAAAGAATCACCATGTTCTTAACGGCGAAGGGGAGATGGCACCACCAGAAAGCAGACCCAAGTGATCTGATTTGAGTTTTATTATTATAGTAGTGAATATTCCAGATTATTAATTGTTCCCTCCACTAACAATTCAAAATTTCCACCAACCTAATAATAAGCATGGGAAAATATATTGGCACTGAGATCTAATCGAATGGACAAAAAAAGGAACTTGATTGATCATCGATGTAAGAGTTCCATTTTCCTTTTTATTTCGGAAAACCATTGATGTGTTTCTTACCAACACATTGGTTGAATCTAAGTAAATGCTACAGATCTAGAATAGGCTAAGGATACAAAACTATGCACAACCATCACTCGGCTCAGTTGTGTTTCTTACCACCAGCCAGGATACGCGATATTTGGAGCCCTCGGCTGAAGGCTTGGTTGAACAGCAGCCGTGTCTGGAATTCGTAGGCGAAGGGGAACCAAGCGAGAACGGCGACAGGAGCAAAGATCACCAGCCCCATCATGTACTCGTATCCCCTTGCCAAAGCCTTCACTGAGGCCCATGAGCCCACCCCGTTCACCAGCGGCCGCAGTGCCTGTGATATCTGTTACAACAACAATGTTAACAAATTAGAACCAACGCTGAGTGCTATAGAAGGAAGAAATGGCAGTCATACTTCAAATTTGATAGCGATGTTGTTACCTGCACCAAGGCCCATCCAGTTGGCATGAAAGCGAGGATACTGACAAATATATCACCAATGGTTAGATTAAGAAAGGCAAAGAGGACGCCCACCGTTCCCACTAAACCAACGAAGAGCAGTAACTTAAGAAGTCGGAACATAAGCTGGAAATCGGCACTAAACTTCTTCCTACCAAGTGATACTACCTGCGTATACAAAGTTCAATGTTTTTTTAATCATTACTATAAAATACCAACTGAGAGAACCAAAGTTCACCCTGATGTGAATTTAGAGAGTAATAACTCACTCTATTAAGCTAACAACAGAAAATGAAACCCAACATTACAAAAATTATAGTTGTTTTCTGACCTTCAAAATTACAAATACTGCAACGATCACTAACCAGGACAAACAGTACACCTGATCAACGAAAGAATATTAGATGATAAAAATAGCGGAGAAGAGCTGCGTTGCCATGATATCTTTGGCAATCTTTCTCGCTAGTTTTTGAAGTAGTTTTGATTGAAATTAAATTTGAAATACTTACGATGATGCTTTTATCATCATTAGCAACATGAAGGTGGTATACAAGGCCATATTGGAAAATGAAGAAGCGCAGAGTCAGGGCAATCTCAATTAAACGACCTACAAACCCAGTAGACTGCAAGTGTTCTTGTTCTTCCTCCCACCAAGATTCCCAACTTTTGTTTGCTGGCACCCCAATTCCTCCTCTGCTGTTAATCCATTTGGTCCAATCGTCCCAGTCTTCCACTATCTTTTGCCATTCAAAGCCTGATGGATTGAATAGGAATGGTGCAAATAACCACGTAATTACCATGAACCACATGGATCCAGTTAAGAACAATGAGGTAGTTGGACCTGCAGCTGCATTTCCATAGATCTGATAAGCTATCAGAACTATCATCAACTCTAACCCTTTAACAAAGTGACTCCTAGAATACATTCTGTAGTTCTCAGCAAACTTCACATGCCGCACCACAAAACCTCTTCCAGTTGCTCTATATTTTGCACCACCATGCAGGACGGTTCGTCCAAAATAGTGTGACTTTGTTCCCAGAGAGAATGTGAAGAAAACTGAACAGAGCTGAAGTTGCATGATGATAAAATCTCCCATCGCAGTTCTGAACCCTCGTTCTAATCCTAACTCCATAAACATAGGCAAGGCCATTAGTAGGCCTAATTGAACCACAGATTGTGATGCCATTGCTGACTCCAGAGCAGTGTTCCCACTCATTAGAGCTTCTTTCATAATTGCAGCCTCAGTCCCACTTAATGACATGTACAGTCTTCCATATACGAAGGTGTAGACTATAATTACAACCACCTGCATAGTGTCACATGGATCATGAGAGGATCTTCACAGTATTAAAACAGGAATGTGTTTCTAGAGATTTTTTTTTATTGATCCCCTCACAAATGATAATTGAACTTGTTTCTATGTGCTTTGGGAGGAAATTGTGTTTATCTGATTTTTCAGAATTTACAAGTTTTTGAAATTTATATCTAGTAGGAGGTGTAGAGGTTACCATTGAGCTGATATAAAATCCCACAGTAGTGAAGTAACATGACAGCATACGGAAGAAGTCAAAACGATGGCCCAAACGATAAATGTCTCTGCTAAGTATTTGCTCCCCGTTGCCGCAAGCCACTTTTGCTTCAAAGAGTGAGATTTGATTAAGTCCAACATCTCGGCCTTTCCCAACCTGGATGTACTCATGATGTGTGATATTTCCACGTCTCAATGTTGAGTTGAAGCCTGAGTGAAAATTGCCGTGTTAGGATGAGTATATGAATCAAGCTAAGAGAGACTAGCTGAAAATTCACCAGCAAATATATCCTCGCTCAAGTTAATTCCTCGAGATGCCTTGCTAATTCCACCCCTGGTGATGTGAAATATTCTATCAAAGACATCTGGGTGACCATAATGAAACCGCACTCTGATCAGATAGCAAAAAGTCAGTAAACAGATCAAACTTATTATATACGAATAAAGAGTCAGCTAGATGACTATTGGATTAGAATGAAGAATTGAGAGTTACTTCGAAATTATGACATATTGAAGAAGTGGAAATTAAGCAGACAAGATGCACAAATCACAGTATACCATCACCAAAATATGGATTACGTAACCAACAATCCTAATTTTGATCAACAAATATTACGACACCATCATTTAGCCAATTTAACAGCTACACATTTCAATTTACAAGACCAACAAACCCTATATGATGCATGTTAGCAATATTAAATTGCCCCTACGGGAGTAGCCGAGTTGGTACTGGTTGGTAGAGTTGCTACAATGTTAGCAATATTAAATAAATAGGATGCTTAATCTACTGGGTTTAATCTCGCATTAGTTCTCCTCCCACTATTTCCAGCTATCATTCGGAATAGGTACAGCAGACAGTTTCTACCCTAGGAACAATCTTGATCTTGATTCTTCATTTTGGGTTCTTGATTTCTCTCTTGCACGGTGCTGCCATAACAAGGAGCAGTAGGCAGACTTAGTTACTGCAATACAACTCGCAATCTCATCTTAGGCCCTCTTCAACATATTAATCTTTGCTTGCAGACTTCATTCTGACCTTGAAGGATCACCTGGATTGGATTTTTATACTGCAAATTAGAGTTTCCCCATTAACAAAATCCTTTCCCTACCAGAAAATGCTCCTTCCCTGCCTCTACCACCGCCAACCTCGTGCTCACACAGCATCATCATCAACCGGTTGCCTTCCTAATTAGTAGGATCTTGCAGCTCCAGTTAGACAGTCGTGCTTGTTCTGCAAAATTGTTTAGGGATATCTCAGTGTGCCACTTCCATTGATCTCTAGAGAACTTGTTTGCAATCAGAACAAGTCTTGTCATCACTCGGGGCTATGTGGTGTCGCGTATCTCACTTCCTCCAAATCAACCCCAATGAATTGCACGTCTTACTTTTCTTGACCAGTTGTCAGTCTCTTATCTCAGAGTGGCTGGTGACTTCACAAGCTCAGCAAGACTTTGACTAGTGAAAGTAAACATCACTTTCTTTCCCCCTGGTGGTGCATGAAATATGCCACAAATTTTATGCTTAATCTTGGGTTACTACATCCCTAGTGAATAATTTAATAGAACATAAACAATGCAATATTATTCTAAAATTTACCTCAATTCAAATTGTTGGATTCACATGCCAGCTAAAAGATCACAATGAGTCTGTAGCAATCATACTGAAGGATAAGAAAAGCCATAAGTGTTCCCATTTTAGAAAACATGGGCATATCAGGAATGTCTGCTAGTCTTTCCATGGCTACTGATTTAGTTATCCTTCTCATATAGCTTATATGGCTCAGCCATATGCTACTTCCTATAAGGGTCTACTGAAATTTCTGCCAACTATCGTTCGCAGTTCGCGGTTTCTCTAATTTCATGCTATAATAAGTGCGTCATCTTGGCCAACTACCTCATTAGTTCATGGAGGTAGATATACTTCTCATACATCTACATTATCCCCTTAGTTCTAGATTCAGGAGCTACATTTTCCAATGATAAATCATAACAAAGATGTAAGAAATGAAAGGTATAGGAAAAAAGCAAACCTTAACTTAGCTTGGTAATAACAGCAAGAAGGCCATAGCAGATGGAAAATCTATGATTTTAAAGGAAAGAAAATACTTACTTTAATGGGCTTGCAAGGACTCTTTGTCCTATTGTTACAAAACTGGTTTCCTGGTTTGACATAAACCATGCCAAAGATGAAACACTGCAAACATTTAATAGTTCAATTAACTGACACAATTATTATGACAGAACAGGGATAATTTTCTTGGTTATCAATTATGTTTCTTTTACCTTCCTGTGAAAATATGCTCACGAACACCAAGAATAGTAGGTTGGCGCAATCCATGGTATTCATTGAATTCTTCAAGAAGGTTGCGCATTTTAAGTGCTTCCTCCAAATAGTTATCCTATAGAAGTCATAAATAATACCACCACTTTAGGAGAAAATTGAGACATATTAGGAGCTATTGACAGCTTCTGCATTACTTGATTCATATCAATAGTCTGAAGAGCTTCGCCACGTGTAAAAATGATTGCATGGTTTTGATTTTCTGGTTTTCCTTCACCAATTTTTGCTGATCCAGGAAGCTTTATACGGTATATTTCCTGAAATGACAACGTTTAACTAGTTCCACTATCTTGTAAGTAGAGTAGAAGAATTCAACATAATTTTTTTTTTTTGTAGTTTACCTGGTCATGGTTGTCAACAGCTTTTACTAGAACAGAGTAATAGACCTTATGAACCTTGTCACCATCTCTCTCTTCAATTTCATCAATATACGCAACACGAAGAGAAGGATAGCTGCATATTTTGAAGGGTTACCTTTCAGGAAAGATTTTTTTGGTATAACAGTAGGATTTTTTTTCCACAATCCCATAAATTTTACATTTTTCAATAGTTTCATTAGATAGCTTTTGCTGTTATTCTACAAAAAGTTAGCTACGCATAACCACTAATTCACATATTTCAAAGGGCTGTCTTAGCCACCTGGTGCCTATGTCAGAGCAGGGAAGCGTAAATTATGCAACTCACCCTTGAACAAAATAAGGAAAATGTTTTCTAGAGTTGAAACACAAGAAAGGAACACAGTTTTCAGTAAAACATAACTGTTTTCTTTGCAAATTGCAAAAAAATAAAAAATAAAAAATAAAAAAAATACTAACCAATAGCATCCTGATCCCAGATTTTTCTTCTTTTTTTCTTTTGATTTTTTTTTTTTTTTTTTTGCTGAAACCGGAAAAGGTAAGGATAATAAAGAAGCATAAAAGAAAATAATCAACATATAGATTCAAAATATAGAAATGCAAATGCAGTATACATAAAAACATCAAGAATGAAAAAGGAAATTTGGCCAATATTTACCATCTTTACATTGAGTTTAAGAATTTAACATATTTATGACATAAATGTAACTTGAGAATTATCACTAGTGGCAGTTGTTTAAGTCAAATTTTTGCTGATAAATAGACCCAATTTAAGTATATAACATAATTCCCTACCCTTAAATTCTTTTTAAAAATTTTCTTCAGAAATTTTTTTGCACAAAATATTTAAGTATATGAAAGAACTTCCAATAACAATGAACGTAGATGGTAGAGGGGAAAAACGTACTTAACCATCAAATTCAAGATGTCTGTTGCGCGGCGATCTCCTGATCGTTTTTGATTGCCATATATTTGGCAAGTTGCAATATATGTGAATTTCATATCCACTATAGCTTCAAGCTGAGCAGATAATGATCTTTGGCTCTTCTTTTCTTCCTGTTCTGAATCAGCAACTGCTTTATATCCTTGAAGCATATCTGCATGTAAAATTCATGAGTAAGTTCTACAAAATCTCAGGAATTAAGGAATGCCTTGACACAAAAGGAGCTCTCACCACTTTCTGGAGCCATGTCAAGAAAAGCTTGAAGTTTCAAAGCTCTCCGATAGTACATCATACCTCTAACTGTGGCATGTGAGACAGATCAACAGCTGATCTATAAATCAAAATAACTAGAAATATAACTTAAAGTACCAGTTCTACAAAGAGTTTGTCCCCTAAGAGAGGCCCAATGACGAAGTTGTAGAACATTCTCTTCATTTGACCAAACCTCACCCTCATGTTTGCAATTGATTCGCTCCACGAAATTGTTCCATTCATCTATCAAAAGCCATCGATTGCGTTGATTCCATTAACAGATTATGAAAATTGAAAATGGAATAATTCATAGTATAGCAATTAACAAGTTCAGATTTATGATATCTATAGAAGAAATCGATCAAAACCTGGATAGATTTTTTGCAGGTAAAATATGATAGACACTCCATCTTCATTCTCCAAATCAAGATCGTTGTTAGAAAATACAGTCTCCTCACTGTAATAAGGGGTCATTACACTGCCAATGACTAAGATTCATAAATATCGTTCTTCATTTTGGAAAATACACAATAAAGTGATTATATAAAGTAGGGCTTACCAAATTAACGCCAAGTCCAACAAAAATAGGATTTTTAACAAGTTTTAGCCCCTTGTTTGGGACTAACTTAAATCAAACTTCCAAATTGGTAATAAAGCTAGCCAATTAGTAATTTATTAATACAAAATTGCCCAGTTGGTAGTTTAGCCTAACAATTTGTTAAACATCAATCTCAATATTCAATTATGTTGTGTTAAGCTTACTGATTCACCTTATCAAACTTAAGTTGAATCCCACCAAAAACTAGACATCAAATCCAACAATAGAGAGTTGTGTTTTTTAAAATTTATTTATGTTGACTACGCAGATTTGCATATGTGCCAAGAACAATAAAGAAACCAAATGCTCATTGATTCACCCTTCAAAGTATGATGTTTTTGTTGGAGATACAATCAAAGTCCCACGTTGAAAGAAATGAAAAAGATCATGAGTTTAAAAAGATGAAGATATTTCCATTGGTACGAGGCCTTTTGGGTAAGCCTCAAAAATAAAACAATGAAGGCTTAGGCTCAAAGTGGACAATATCATACCATTATGGAGATATGTGAATTCTTTTA
>JBAMIE010215407.1:0-10013 GCA_037177295.1 Kaempferia parviflora
GCTGCCGGCAAGAAGGCCATCCTCTTTGGCGTCCCCGGCGCTTTCACGCCTACCTGCAGGTAAGCATAATGATTCCCTTGTTCTCTCCCAGTACTCTGCCCAATAAATGTTCTATGCCCAATCTCTTCGCAAAAGATTGCTTTTTTTTTTTTTGTTGTTGTTTTTTAATATGTTTTATTTACTTTCGATTGCTTTGTTATCAACAGCATGTCAAAGCCATGGGCTTCCTCTGCCCCTTTGGATTGTGATGTCTTTTTCTCTCTTTCTTTTCGGCGTGAGAGATATTTTTCATATACAAGCGGAAAAAGATCTTTGATTTTATCCTTTTTCCTTTTGCAGCATGAGCCATGTGCCTAGCTTTATTGAAAGTGCCGAGGAACTTAAATCCAAGGGCGTTGACGAGATCCTCCTCATCAGCGGTAATCATCTGTTTTATCTTCTTAGACAGCATGGTTCATACTGACAGACAATTTGACAATATTGCGTTAGTTCTGATGCCATAGTATTCGATTTAGACGAGATTAATTTCACATGTTTTGGATTGTGTGTTCATCACACTACTTTTGGTTTCATACTTGACAGGAAAGAATTTTACCTTTTAAGTGAAGACTTCTATGCCACTGGCTTGGAAGGTCTCCAATCCCAAAGAATTAAGGAGTCTTAGACAACATGCGATTTTATTGATCAAACAACTTGCACATTCTGTCTTAGTTATGTTGGAGAGAATGAAGATGAGTATCTTTATAGAGAGAAAGAGAATAGAGGAGGACTTAATAACATTTGTTTCTTAATCTTCTTGATCGATCAAAATGTCAAGTACAGGGACATCTTTATACATACAAAGAAACTTTTTAAGAGACAGATACTTTGTAAGAGACTTTTCTTCGTGACTAGATGCTAAGAATATGCTCTAAATGCTAAGAATATGTTCTAGGAATATACTCTAGAGTTAATGAATTAATAATATTCATTCATATACAAAAGATTAAGTTTATTATTTCAACATCCCGGTTTAAACTTGAACTTTTTTTACTCAAGTTTTCCTCTTAATTTTTGCAAAATTTTCAAACTTCAATGCTTTGGTGAAAATATTAACAATTTGATTTTCACATATTTTAGTTAAACTTCATTTCTAATGATGTGCTCTTTAATAAAATGATATATTGTATCTATATGCTTGCTTGTGTCATGAATAAGATTCTTTCCCAAAGTAATAGTTAACTTATTATCAATAAAAAATTCAGTACCTTCTTCTTGTGGCAAATGCATCATCTTTAATAATATTCTTAGCCATATAACATAACAAACACAAGCAACAACTATATATTATGATTCACAAGTTGACAACGTGACAATCGGTTACTTCTTTGAATCGGTATCTCCAATGCAAAATAGAAAACCAGAAGTATTTTTTTCTATCATCAATATCTCCTCCCCAATCATTATCATTGTATTCAACTAAGCTTAAAATCTTTTACTTCTAGTTCAACATTTACTCCTTCACGTGTCTCATCTACTAAAATAATATCATCTGCAAACAATATGCACCACGGAACTATGTTTTGAATGTGTCTAGTGAGTTCGCCTATGATTAGCCTAAAAAGATAGGGACTTAGAGTTAATTTTGATGTAATTCTATCTTTATTGGAAATACTTCAGTTAATCTGCCTAAAGTCTTCACTTTGGTTGTTAAATCTTCATACATATCCTTAATTATTCAATATATATACTACGCTAACACCTCTCTTTTCTAGAATTCTCACTTATCATAAGCTTTTTCTAAGTCTAAATACCATGTGTAGATCTTGCTTTTGCTCTGGATACTTTTCAATTAGTTGTCTAAGTAGATGTAGAACTTCTATTGTTGACCACCCAAATTGATTTTCAATCATCGTAGTCTCCTTTGTTAATTTTTTTTCAATTACTCTTTCACAAAGTTTTCATGATATGACTCATTAGTTTAATACTTCTATAGTTTATATAATTTTGTGCGTCTCCTTTGTTAAGGGAGTTAGAGTACTTTCCCTCTGTTAATCAATCATTGTCTTCATTTTCAATATCATGTAATTTTGTAAGTCAGTATTTTTTTCCTAGGCACTTTCATACCTCTATCAGATTATCATATGTTCCAACGTTTTTTTCATTTTACATTCTATTTAAATTTCTATACTTATTTGACTCACGTAAATTACCTAAGTTAAGTTAAGTTGGTACCTAAACCTTCATTAAAAAGTTGATGAAAATATCGATCTTTTATTTATCCATCATTTACTATTACCCTATTGCATTCATACATCTTGTTTAGATAAAATCTATTTCTCTCTTTTACGTTAACTATTCTATATATATCTTTTTCCCTTTCTTTTGTATCTAATTTTCGATATAAGCGTTCAAAAGTTTTATTCTTTGCCTGATTCACTATTTCCTCAATATCTTTTTTTGGTTATTGTATATTTTTTTAAGTTTTCCTCGGACTTACAAATATATAATCCTTAAACCAAAGTTCCATTAACATACCTCAATATTTCTTTAGCAGCCTTCATATGAGATGGAGTTAGGGACTCCATATAACGACTAATAAGTCCAACTCCATAAAGAATATAAAATCCCTCAAATTTCCAACAAGCTTTCTATATAATGTTGGGTTTACCTTACCAAAATCAAATCCAGACAACTTACTCCACATTCAACAAGTGTCAATTGATTGCCCCCTTTTTCATATTAAATTCTTACAAGATTTTATTTGCATATCCCTGTTGAGAAACAAAAATATCATTATCACTTTGTTTTACCTCAATGCCAAGATAATATGACATTATCCATATGTCGTCATGTCTTTCTTTAATTCATCAAATATTATTGAATTGCTCTATGTAAAAATCATATCATTAACGTATAAACAAACAATTATTAAATCACCATTCTTTGTTTCTTTAACGTAGAGACCATATTCATGTCGACACGACCCTATTGTACCAAGCTGGGGCTTGTTTTAATTCATACAAAGCCTTCTTCAACTTCCTAACTTTGTTTTCTTGTCCTCTAGCAATATATCATAATGGTTATTCTATATATATATCTTCCTCCAACTTGCCATTCAAGCAAGTTGACATGACATCTAAATGAAAAATATTCCATTTTCTTTGTATAACCAATGCAATATTAATTCAATAGTTTCTAATTGAGCAACTAGAGCAAAAACTTCATTATAACCAATAACTTGCTGCCTAAATCCTTTTGCAATAAGACGAACTTTATATTTTTGGACTTCCCCTTTTGCATTCTTCTTTATCTTGTAAATCTATTTCACACCAATAGTTTACTTTTATTTTGGAAGAGTTGTCAATTACCATGTGTCATTCTTTTGAATTGCCTTTATTTCTCCATCCATTGCTAGTTTTTGTTGTTCATTTTTCATTGCTATTTCAAAGGTTAATGGTTCTGAATATGCAAAAAGACAAATAGAAGCATTGATTTCATAGTTTTTGCATAAATATCTAGTGAACTTCTCATCTCTTGAGGTGTTTAAGTTGGACTGTTTTCGTGGGGAGTAGGTGGTCGAGTTGTATTTTGTATTGACACTATGGTGTCTTGTTGTTCTCTAAAGTATAGAAGAAAATTATAAGTTTGTTCTTGAAACCTCCCAATTCCAAGATGCTTCTTCAACAAATCAACATATCGACTTATCAACACTTTGTCGTTGTTTGGGTTATATAACTTATAGCCTTTGAATTGTAAATCATATCTAATAAAAAATATATTTAACACTTTGGCCATTAAGCTTGGACCTCCTTTGCTATGGTACTTGGCATATTGTAATGCTTCAAAAAAACTTGCAAATGTTTGACATTAGGCTTTCTTCCATTCCATGCTTCTTGAGGAGTTTGATCTTTGATATTCAATTTTGGAGAGCGATTAGACAAGTAGATTGCAAGAAATAGCTTCGGCCCAAAACGCCTTTGGCATATTTTTGGTTTTTAGCATGCATCTTGTCATGTTAAGAATGGTTCTATTCTTGCTAGTAGCCGGGTGTCTGCCCTCCCCCATGCCCCCATGCGCTATTCAACTACCAAAGGCTAGTAGCCACAAGTAATTTAGCTCTTCCGTGTTGGCTGGGGACAGGCTGGCGGAGTCGCTGGGCGAGCGAATCACCTTTTACCATCTTGTTTTCTTTCATAGCCTTTAATGCTTCAAAGTTAATGATCGAATCTTATATGTCATTGCCATATTTCATCTTGCACATTAGCCTTCGAACACTTTGCTTCAATTGTCTTAATATTCAAAGTAAACATCCTATTCTTTGACATAGCAACCTTAGCAAGCAAATTAGCATTTTGATCTCTAAGCCAAAGATAGTTATTTTTCATAAGAACTCACAACCTCTTTAAAGTAGTTGGCTCAAGCATATAATGTTACTCCATAATGTTGGCACAAAGTAAACATTTGATATTATTTTGTGACAACCATCTTTAGAAGAGATGAGAATTGTACCTTTCCCTTCAATATGGATTTTTTAGGAGTCTCCAAAGGAAACAATGCCTTTCACTTTCTTATCAAACTCTACAAATTTATCATTGTACCAACATATATGATTGCTTACACCATTTTCCAAATACCATAAATTGTTATCACTTTTTTCTTCTTCCATGATTTGTAGCAATAAAGTTGACTCTTCAATTACTTGATTGACAGCAACAACATGAGCCACTTCTTTAATATCATTAGTAGCACTGTGACATTCCCAAGCATAATGACCCATTTTATAGCAAGTGTAACATTCAACTTTAGACTTGTCATACGTTCTTACATTTGAAGTTGGAAAATAGCCTTGTCCTTTTCCTCTTGCTCTTCCATAGTATCTAGGTGATGATTGACTTCTTTCTTCCTAATTAAAGTTATTTCTTTTTCTCTCACTTGGTCCCTCATAGCCTTTCTCTACAATCTCCCATACATCTAGAGAACCAAGCAAGGTCTTCATCCTTAGACACCGTGTCTCATAATTCTCCTTTGTGAGATGAGGAAAATGAAAAAAAAAAAAAGAAGCTCCATTGTTGGCTATCACTTGAGCACTTCAAACTTTTCTCATATACCACTTTGTTGGAGTGAATAGAGATGAGTATCTTTAGAGAGAGAGAGAGAGAGTGGAGGAGAACTTAACGTCTTGATTGATTAAAATGTCAAGGACAAGGACATATTTATACATACAATGAAACTTTTGGAGAGACGTACAAAGAGATTTTTTAAGAGACACTTCTCTTCATGTCTAGATGCTAAGAATATGTTCTAGGAATATATCTAGAGTTAATTAATGAATAATATTGTTTTATATAGATTAAGTTTATTATTTCAACAAGTTAACTAGTTGGTTCTTGTTTTCTTTCATGTTTCATTTAACTTTGTCATAGTTCTTGCATCTCATGATCAAATAGTTTGGCACTCGTTAAACTGAATGTTCTTTTTTTTTATATATATAATAAAGCAAACTGTAGATAAAACGTGGAAGAAATATAAGTTTTTCAATTATTAGTTTATTACAATATGGGCTCCTAAGCATCTGTATGAAAAATATAAACAATTGTATGACATAGGCTTGTTTAGTAAATTCACAAGCATGAAGGACCTATATATGTTTTTTACAAGCTTTATGAGGTGAAAGAAATTGCTTAGCAAGAACTAAGAAAGAGAAGTGACTGCCAATGATGCAGCAGTCACAACTCTTATAGATGTGACAATCTACCGCCCAAGTATCAACACAACAGTTACAACTCTTATAGAACACCTTCATCAGATGGAGTATCTATTCATACATTTATTGGTGGAAAAGTCAAGTTACATGGCTAAGTAAGAAGAAAAAAAATCTCATCACTAGATTAAGTGTAGAACTGTTGTAACTCGTAGTGTGTTTGAGTTATTATGATGGAATTATTTTCTGCTAACATGATTACATGAAAAATCCTCTTTCGCACTGCCCGCATCATAAACATTAAGCACAATATGATCTGCACGCGTCACTTAAATCAAATATGCAAATCCTTCCAGTTTGAAGGCTGATTATGATTTCAGATCGACATTCTGCTATGTAAAGCGATTGGAGCTCTTTCTTATTTGTTCCTGTGTAAATCTCTTGCAGTCAACGACCCCTTTGTTATGAAGGCGTGGGCAAAGACATACCCCAACAATTCGCATGTGAAATTCCTAGCTGACGGCTCTGCAAGCTACACCCATGCTCTTGGCTTAGAATTGGATCTTGCAGGTAGAGGGTTGGGGATTCGGTCGCGAAGGTTTGCTCTCCTTGTCGATGACCTCGTGGTGAAGGTTGCAAACATTGAAGAAGGAGGAGCATTCACCATTTCCGGTGCAGACGAGATCCTCAAGGCCCTCTAAGATCATTATGTGGCAAAGGCGATTTGCTCACCTTCAGCGCCTCGCCCCTCTAAGATCATTATGGTCACTTTGTTTGTGTGTTTGTACGTCTAGTCTACTAGTTGTCACCCTAGCAATGTTTTATGGTGGTATCCTTCATATGAATCTTGACATTTGACTGATGCAACTATCGCTTGAATAAAGCTCTGTTTTTGAGCAACTGAACTTAGAACAAGTAAACTTGGTTTCTTCTAGTCATCCTGTCGTTTCTCAGGAGCCACCAGTTTTGCTGACAGTTCAAGAGACATTAGTACTCAGGGCAACTTTTTGCAGAATTGTGCAACTTATTCCGTGGGTTCGAACTTTTGAATTCATCTGTAAACTGATCGACGGCACGTATCTTCTGAGTGGATTGATGGAGCCGGATCAAAGTCGGCCGTCAAGTTGGCCGTAGAAATGAGAAGCCGAATTTAAGGAACTTGAATCGGCATTTTACTAAAAGGCGCATCTCAGATTGTGTATTTATCAAAAGACATATGCGACTTCTAAAATTACTAAAAAGCACAATAAAAATTATAAAATTTTCAGTTTATTCCTCCCGTAAAATGTTGGAGCTGATATGATAAAATATCAGACTAAAATATCAAATTCAACATGAAGATGATAAAAATATCAAACCCACAGCACAAAAGAAGACGATCCATAGGAATAAAATAGAGGGATAGTGGCATTGCTGGTTTAATAGTTGATGGATAAATATTTTATTTTCTGCTCCTTGTTATATATATATTTTTTTTCCCTTTCTCTAACAAGAAACGCAGCGTTGAATCTGGATCTCCTCCTACCCGGCTACCCCTTTATTTTATGAGAAAGAGGGAAGCTACGAAGGGTACGCGATTGCGAAATGGGGCTCACATTGGTGCTCATTGACGCCGTGGTGGTGGTCTTCTCGGCTGTGCTGACGGTGACGGCGCCATTGTTCGACGCGCAGACCTGCCTCCCTAAATTGCTCTACCCAGCGCCGCTGGTGGAGCTGAAGCGGTGGTACGCCGAGGAGTTCGGCGACTATTTGGTAGCTGAGAAGCCCGGCTTTTTCACCGGCCTCGTGTGGCTCGAGATCGCCTTCCTCTGGCCCCTCTCCGTCGCCAATATCTACGGCATCGTCGCTCGCCGCCCATGGTCTACCACCACCTCCCTCATGGCGGGCGTGTAAAGACTTTGATGATCGAACCGTGAAGAATCTTATTGAAAAGTGAAATAAAGACTTTGTATTAAAAACTAATTCAAATAGAAAGCAGTTACACTTATATAGTAAACTAAAGAGACTTGAAGAGTCTCATTAGTAGACGTGTTCTTTCATGAAAGGGTAATTCCAAGAGACTTGGATAATCCAAGAGACTCTTGGTTAACAAAAGGACACATTTATTATCATCACTTTATTTTAATTTCTAACAGGGCGTCAACGTCGCCACGACCATGGTATTCGGCATCTTAACACACCCGCAAACCCTAAAAATTGCATCTTTGTTACTTTTGTTGCTGGACTTGAAAATGTTATCACTTCTACCATGGATCCGCGCCCCCTGTCTCAATTTCTCGATCGAACATTTGCAGTTCTATTTTGATTAGGAACTCTGTAATCATTTTTCAGGCTGCTATAATGGGAGAGTTGCTAAGTTCTGGGAAAGCATCAGACAAGTTGATTCGATTGTATGCTCCGTTCATGGTTTTTGCCGTCTTCGCAATCATACGAGGACTGCTTCCTCGACGTATCCCTGCTTCTACATCTCATGCCGCTTCAGGAAGGAACAAGAAGAAGAGGGCCTAACTGAAGATATAGATGCTTCCTGTTGCTGCTTTTATTGTTCTTTGGTATCTCGACGATGACAAATTACCTGTTAGATTTTATGTTTGAACAATCTTCTTTGCAAATGGAATTGGGTTTATTTCAGGAACAATCAAGTTCTTTAGGTGTGTTTTTGGTTGTATAAAACGCGTCCAGATCCCCTCCGTAATTTTGTGAACTAGTAGATGATCACCTAAATTGTGGCAATTCGCCCATCTAGATTGTAGTTCATATCAAGGGCGGTAGGAGACCGCCCTGAGGCCATAGAAGATGAGAGGGTGGTCGGGTTGCCGATCGTCGAGGGGACTGCCTCCGGCCGATTGTCCCGATTCAATCTACAACCTAGGTAAGCAAGTGAATTCATCGATGGACAATAAATAATTATGACCAAATTGTGACCTTAATCCGATTGAAATTTAATAATTTTGTGAACTAGAGGATCTCTCCTCGTACAAAAACATGAATGTGTTCGTTAAACGTTTTATAAAATGATCAAAAACAAAATTTCTTAAAAAAAGGGTTTTACCTTAATCACAAGAATTGGTGGTAAAAGGAGAATTGTTCGCCCCAGCGCCTCTGCTAATCCGTTTCAGGGTCAACACGAAGCAGGTAAATCACGAGGCTACTAGCCCAGATAGTGACTAGTGCATAAGGGAGGACAGACTCTTGGCTTACCAAGACTTGACCCCTTCATATTGGTCCTCGGACGGATTGACAGAGAAGCTAGAATTTTTCCACTCATTCTTGTGATTAAAGAATGTTCCATATTTCAAAAGAATGTTCCATATTTCACACGCCAAGAATCGAGCTAATCGTTGAACCCGGGTTGTTAGGGGTTCGATCACGGCCCGCTATTGTGGCGCTTCAGGCCCAAATAAAAATATCATCTGAGTGTCGAGGCGGCCGACGCTCCTAGCTTCGTTCCGTCGCTCCGAATCCGGGAAGAAATGGGTCATCTTCGTGGCCTCGCGCAGTTGGCGGGTCCGCCGGCCGGCGTCGGGATCATCCTCGCCCCAACTTGCGTCTCGACGCTCTGCTACTATCGTCCTCCCTCCGTCGTTTTCCCTGCCCCGTTGGGTCGCCGGAGCTATCCCTCTCGGCCAAAAGTGATTCTTTTATCCCGCCGGCGGAGCCCTTTCGCAATTAAAGGATCAGGTTCGTTGTTACTTCGTCTATCTTCCACTTCTGCAGTAATTGGAGAATCGCTTTGATTTCTTGGTTGGGTCGGCGGTTCCTTGAATAACATTGCAAGGTATCTGGAATTCCACACGAGAGAGAGAGAGAGAGAGAGAGAGAGAGCTAATCTCTTAAAACGGCATAATTAGTATCCGTCCATGATGCACATATTATGTGGATTTCATTTTTTGAACTCACAGACTAAAACAAAGAAAGCAAATAATAGTTGTCAGAAATGTTCGAGCATATTATTGCATGTAAATCAAATTGGTGGAATAAAAGCAATATCAAGCATCTAAGTTTGATATTATTGCATGTAAACGAAGAAAGCAATAATAGTTGTCAGAAATGTTCTATCATATTAGATATGACTTAGGTTACTTCAGTATGTCACTTGATCCCGCTAATTTAGGTCACTAAGTTCAGTATCTGATTTGAATTAGTTCATATAACAATTCACTGCCATGTTGAAATGACCTACATATAATCCCCATCGATGGGTCACTCAATACACAACCTTCGTCTTGAGATTAGTGAATGAATTATGTGTGTTCTCAAGCTATATTCAACATAAAAAATAACCCTAATCAGTATGCATAACAAGCCTCATTTAATTATGAACAATAAC
>JBAMIE010215435.1:0-10011 GCA_037177295.1 Kaempferia parviflora
TCGGTGTTCATCGACCGGAGGGAAGTCAGGAGCGGAGTGGCGCGCGTGAGGGAGGTGTTGAAGGGGATAGGAGAGGAGCGAGCGTACCGGATGAGGGAGAGGGTGGTGGAGATTATACCGAGGCTGGTCTACGCGGCGGCTGCGGAGGGGCTGGGGGAAGGCATGCAGGACGCTTTCGACGTGGCCGTCGATGGCGTGCTCCGGCGGTTCCGGGAGCAGCGGCGCCGCCGGCCGGGGAGGGAGGAGGATGGGGGAGTTTAGATACGAAATCGATAATACGAATTATCAACCACAATCGGCTACATGCTCCATTGACTGAGGGTTGGATCGAGAAGCAGCTGTTACAAGATTTGCACCCTCAATTTTACGAGATCGACCAAGAAATCTGGGGCTCCGACGAGCTTTCAGAGGTTCATTAGCAACACCAGCGAAGAAGAAACGTTATTGATAAATACGTTGAATAATAAGTTGTTGTAAAATGGCATACGAATTTTAACCAAATGGCTTCAGTTGCCAAGTATAGACATTTAAAGGTCGTCTTCTGTAAACTTGGAGCATTTGCACCACATCCTAAAAAGCATCTCCAGATGTAATATTTGTTCATAAGAAAGGGATTGCTTTTTCACAAATCAGGTTGACTGGTTAATGAGAAGACCAAAATAAAAGGATCGTGATGTTCTAGTGCTGACTAACATACTGCCTTCTGATCATCAGAGTGAAGCTGTCCAGCTGCATCAGAGATATATCTCAGTTAACTATGCAAGGAGTTTCAGTACTTGCAGTTATTTACAAGATTAAGATGATGAACAAAGGGCTACCGGATTGCAACTTATCTTTCAATTGGATAGTCTCATGCTGCACAAATTCCAGGATAAAAGAGTATAATTAATCTGTGTTTTGTTTAACATAAAAAATGGAAATGCAGTTGAGCATTCCTGATGGACTAAGGAATCTCTGTTATGATACATTATACAATTGCCATCATGGGCTACCTCAACCATTTACCAGTTTGGGACGTCCAGTTTTCTCATCCATTACCACACGCAGACCAATACTGTCAATTTCAGGTGTGTTCACAGGCTGCTGTAACTGAAGCTCGGAAACTTCATTCTGATTTTCCAAATTTCCTTCTAGCAAGTTCCTTATAGCCCACAATCCCCATTCTCTTACCAAGGGATTGTCCTCATCAACAACACATTGTTGCAACAGCAAAGGAATAGCATTAAGCTGTCTGATCTCATCTTGAACCTTTTTCCTGCCATGTAGACAATTGGCAATAACAGAAACTAGATCTCTCCGATACCCTCTATAAGGGCAGACCTTTCTAGCAGCTGCTGATGGTCCTGACTGGTCCCTAGTGTTCTTCATGGATTTTCTAATAATTGCTGGTGGCTCAAGCTCACCTAGTAAACACAAAAGATGCTGTAGAAGGCCTGCAGATAACAATGAATCAACATAGGAGTCTGCAGCATGTGAAACAGAATTCTCCCAAGCACATATATGCCTCAAAATAACAAGTGAATAGCCTAGGACATCAACTGCAGAGAAACCAGTTGGTAGATCAGAATTTCCGAGAGAAGTAAATTCAACAAGTGATGATGCTTTTTTGAGGACTTCCAGAACTTCAAGTGCAAAAAGATTGGAAATTATGGAAACATCTTTTGGTCGATCTCTCAAGTATTCTATCAAAACTTCAAGAAGGAATGTCTGATCTCCAGTAAAATGCACAGACCCAGACTTTATCGAGTTATCCAAAGTACTATGTAGGCCTAATCCCATAAACAAACACGAGAAATATGGTTCTTCAATGCAAGCTTTGCAAAGGAGCCAATATAGCCAATCATCCTTGTATGCCACTGCAGTAGAATGCAGAAACACAATCAATGAATGTCCAAGAGCAGTCATGCAATTTTGGAGAGTACATGAAATTAATAAGCGAAAACAATATGCAATTTTGGAGAGTACATGAAAAATATAAAATTGAATTGAAAATGTCATGTCATTGACAAACTTCGCAAGGAAGCCAATATAAACAATTCTCTTACAACCAAATGCATAGAAAACACAACAAATTTCTTGAAAGCATTTATGCAACCTTAAGAGTGAATAAAATTATAACCAGACAAAAAAAAAGCATGAGTACAAGCAAGCTCTTTCATCAACTATATGCAGTGTTAAAAAATTCAAGAAATTGAAACTAATTGAAATATGTTGTTTCTTAAATAAAATTACAAAAGTGAAAACAATAAATTCAATCTCGAACACATTGTTAGTGGCAAATCAATTAGTAACATCTTTTGTGTGTGTGGTTTTAGAAGATCCAAATGTATAAAAGATAAGGCATAAAACAACCTGCACGAGCTGTGGCTATGACCTCCAAAAGAATTGGCAATCCAGTCTCAGTCTTGCAAAGCTCTGCCAGCCTCTGACGCCCTCCCCCGGAAGAACAGCACGTGTCCAAAACCATGCACAGAGGATCACAGATAGCCGGCTCATGGTACCGAGCCACCTGAAGCAACAAAGTTGGAAAGAACCTGGCCCACACGGCCGACCGATGCGCCTCACCGGCAGCAGCAGCGTTCCCCAACGCCTGAAGCGCGGCGCGTGCGACCTCGGCCGGCACCGGCGGATCTCTCAGGAGAATGGATGCAATTTGATCAGGGCCACCGAGCTCAACGAAGGCGTCCTGGTTGGTGGCGTCCCCAGCGCAAAGATTGCGGACGAGCCTGAGGAGAGGGAGGATGGCGGGCCCAGGGCCGTCGGTGAGGCACTGGAGGGCCGCACCAAGGGTTCCGCTGGAGGCGAGGCGGGCGCGGCCCTTGGGGGTTCTGGATGCTTCCAGGAGGCGTTCTAGGGTTTCCTCTCCTGCGCCCGCAGCAAGGGAATCGCCTTGATCGGCCATTAGGAAAGGAAAAGTGGGACAGGAGATCCGGTGTATATTGCAAAAATAATACTCATTTCATAACAACGGAATTCAAGATTATGAAGATAGAACCAAAAGAAATACACATCCCACCCGTGGGGAACTAGTCCAAATAACCCAATAAACGAGACGGTAAAATGTGGGCCTTAATGAGAACGTACGAGAACTATTCCCCCCTATTACTACTAGCTCAGAGATTAAAAAACGGCCACGAGTTCTCTCCTGGCCTTTACCAAGATTACTAGTAGACCTCCACTCAGTTCTATACCAATCCATCAGAGCCAGCAAAACAAGCGGGACCCATTGACGTGCCTACCAATTCGACTCTGGATTGACATCTGGTGGACTCCGGGAAGCGCGGAGAGACGAGGAGATAAAAGACGGTGAGCTCGGGCATTCACGAGGCCCCCAAATCTGTTCCGCTCGTTTCCTTCCCTCCTCCTTCGTCTCCCCTTCTTCGTGTTCGAGCGGCGGTTCTCTGGAGCGAGATCTGTTGATTCGCCAGGCGCTTCGACGACGCCCAGTTATGGTTCGCGATCTCGCTCGTCGAGTAGAAGTCGGTGGAATCTGCTATTAGCGTTTCGATAATGGGTCGCGCTTGGATTTTGGTGTTGTTTTCGTTCGTGTACATCTCCAGCGCTGTTAATGCCAGTGACGGCGACGGCGATCCGCTCTACAGGTGGGCTTGCTTCCTTTGGGAATTACTTTTTTTTTTGTCGTCCCTCTATCTGGCCTCTCCGTTTGCAAAGTTATCATTTAATTTGTAACCGTATCTGGGAGTTTGTTAAACGACTTTCTTTTTGTTCAAAAAAGTTGGAGTTCCGTATTTTGTTTGGACCACTGTGGTTTTTTTGGTTATATGTTTACTGGATGATTGGATGTTCCGTATTTAGAACGACGTGTACCTTCCATTTACCAATCTTGTCGAAGAATCTTTAATTAACTAAATATTTGGTTTAGTAGTCTTGAAAGATGAAGGTGGCGCTTAGAAAGATTGTTTAATTGGATTTCAAAGACATAATTCTGGAGATAAGTCTTTGTTCCTAGACCCTACATTGCTCCAATCTTCACTGAATGAATTCCACAGTGTTCCCTATATTGAACACATTAACTAGGGAAATTTTTGTTCATGCGTTATTATTGATGTTCGGCATACCACTACCTTGCTTTCTATCGTAGAGGTGACCTAGGTAGCATAGATGAATAATCTGAGGCATTCATTTACCGTAAAGAAATCAAGAATGTCTGAATGTGCATGGACTTAGAAGTTGTTAAGTTTCTTGCTAGGTGTTCTATTCTGGAACAGTGTCCCTACCTGTTGATGGCTCTCATTTGCTCACATATTTGCTGTAAACGATGAAGAAGTGTCTGGTGGACTATTGCAATACTAATTCAATTTTAGTATATTTCTTCAAGTAGGCTGCTCTACTTCGGATTTTTTTTTAATAGCAAGAACACGATTGGAGTCACAAAAGCTTCTTTGTTTTCTACATGTTTTTAGTAATCTGCCAAAGGTTCTATGTAGTAGTACCAGACACTAATCGTAGATTAAAATCTAAATTCATATTGTATGGTAGATGTTATTAGTAACATTTTATAAGAATGATTAATCTTCCAAAGGTTCTATGTATTAGCACCAGATACTATAGCAAGTTGTTAAACAAAACCTGCATGCATTTTTTTAATCATGTCTTAGCTTAATGCTTTATCCTACAGGCTTGATTGCACTTGTTTAGCTTGGACTGATTTGGCTATGCATAAAGATTTAAAACGTTGCTATGTTGTTCCAACCTTTTTGTCCATTCTTCATCTTCAATAGTTGGACACTTGGACTCATCATCTATTCCCTTAATGCTCGTGAGTTGTGCCCGACATTGATGCTTTAATGTTTACACTAGGAGTGGGCACTCGACATTCCTTTTGATCACTTAAAAATATTGGGAAACTGTGTGAGACACTTGGATGCATACTAGCATTGGATACTCATATTTGAGTCTGAGTAGCATAGTTCTTCATTGTCAATGTAGATTTTCCTTGTTCCCTTCTTTGGATTAAGTTGATTAGGTTATTTGGTTTATTGATTACAAATGGTTGGGTAATGATATTTCTCATGGCATGGAAATAATGGATAATTTTATGGGGTTGTTGCTTCACTTATCGCAAATTCTATGGAAAGGGTAGGCAGTAGGCTATATTTGCTTCATTAAAAAAAATTCTAATTTCCAAAATAAAATAATAAATAAAAGGGGGAAAAAAAATCAAATTGGCATATCTGTGATTGTTTTTTTCACTCATTAAAAATAAAACATTAGACCCTTCTTGTGATCTCGCATTGACGGGAGCTTCGTGCACTAGGTTGTCCTGTTTTATTAAAAATAAAACATTATTCTTTATACAAAGGATGATCGACCTTTTCTAGAACAATGGGAGAAAAGACACTGACTTATAGTTTGTTTTGATTGCACCTGTTTTCTTGGATTTTTTTTTTAGGGATTGCAAAGGTAGCCAAGTAATTTATATAGGAACTAGAATGGTAGGAGAATAACATCCCTCCCCCCTTCTTCGGAATTATTAAATAAGTCCTTTATGCTCATGCCGCCCCCGCCTCACTCTGCCCCGCCCTGTCTCTTTATTTTTGGTGTAGCATTTAGATCATAGCAATTGATGCTATGTGGGTAGTTGGAGTTGTTCATACTTGCTAACTGTTTATGTCCCATAGAAATGCAAAAAGCAATAATGCCCTTGGTCAGTCAGTTCGGCACCTTTTTGTTATCTAGAGGCTTTGAAATCACTTGACTTTTTTTGCACAGTTGCAGATATGGAAGCTCTTACTAAGTGGAAGAGTAAAAAAGTTTAGAAGTTGTGTATTATATCACTTTCTTATTTAAGACACTGAATGATATGCCTTCACAGTGAAACTTTCTGCTTCGTTTGTAACTTGATGTTTCTTCATGTCAGGGTATGTATAGAACAATGTGGAAAGAAAGGAACTGTTGGAGCCAGCTCAATCCAACGCTGTCAGTTTTCAGCTGATGGTGTACTTGCTGACGGTCCATGGTACATGCAAGAACCCTTATATGTTCAGTGGAAGCAATGGAATTGTAGGAGTGACTGCCGATACTTTTGTATGATGCAACGGGAGAAAGAAAGGGAAGAACTTGGTCTCAGAGCTGTTAAGTATCATGGTAAATGGCCCTTTAAGCGATGGTCTGTGCTTCAGGTAAATCATTCCATTAAATCAGTCTCATGCTATGCATCCAAATAGAATGCATTCAGTAATTGGTAAACTACTGACTGTTTTTGTAGCTACCTTAACACTTTTTTATGTTATTTTATTTCAGGAGCCTGTTTCAGCTATTCTCTCGGCATTAACTCTCATCATTCAATTCAATGGGTGGTTATCTTTTTTTCTCTTATCATCTTATAAACTACCTCTTAGGCCCCAGAGTGGGAGGACATATTATGAATTCACTTGCTTGTGGCATTTTTATGGGCTATTATCACTGAATGCCTGGTTTTGGGATGCTATATTTCACATGCAGTATGTGTGATATCTTTTCCTTCTCTGTCGTGAATCAACCAGAAGATTAAGACCCCATTTTACATATTTTTTTTTTACTTTGAAATCTCGGTTTTTTCTACAGAAGTTTTGATTTGACAGAGAAATTGGACTATTCATCATCTGTGGCTCTACTTGGGTACTCCCTCATTCTGGCTATACTGAGAACTTTTAATGTGAAGACTGAAGCGTCAAGGGTAATGGTTGCAGCCCCCTTGGTTGCTTTTCTGACGACACACATCCTGTATCTTAACTTCTATGAATTAGATTATGGTTAGTTCTCATCTGCTGGTAAACTTCTTTAATAGTCATTAATTATCAAATAGAAATTGCACCTCTGGATTTTCTAAGTTATAGTTCCAAAAACAACTGATATAGGCCAAACTTCTAATTTGATAATAAATCTAACAAATCGTTTAACCTCTATTAGCGGAACTATTAGATTGCTTTGTTGGTGATGCTTTGCAGATAAATTTCCTTAGTCAAGAGCCTACATAGATTTTGTTCCATATACTTGTTTATTGTGAGGGAAGTTGAATTTAGTCAGAAGGTGATGTTTGCAAGATGGGATAAATGTAGTCAGGATGCTAATTATATGCTGACTGGCATTTGACTAAATTGTATGTATTATTTATAAGGTGCTGTGCTAGGAAAGCAAATTAAGATTGAACTGACTATTTAGTAGGCTAGCATTTCTTGAAAAATTAGGATAAATGTATTAGTAGTCTTGATTAGGTCCTTTTGAAAAGAAATGATTTGACAATAACTGCTTATCTTTCCGTTTGGATGTTTGTGTTTATCCTTGAAACAACTACATTAAATTGTTTTAGAATAACAGTCAAGTGATTTATCAGAGATCTAAGAAAGATTTCCTCTGTGGAGCTCTAAGAAAGTTTTCCTCTCACTGGCGATTTAGAATCCTAAAGGAGCTGCCATATGCATAGACGCTTGCCATTTTCATTTACACGATTTAGTTCACAAACTCATGAACCAGTAGTAGTGGAACAAACAAGTTAGAAAAAGGAAAATTAGCTGTGCGTTTGATTTTGGTCCTAAATTGCAGGGCTTAATACGAAGGTGTGCTTGGTGATGGGCATTGCTCAGGTTCTACTTTGGGCAGTCTGGGCAGGAGTAACTCAACATCCTTCACGTTGCAAGCTCTGGGTGGTGGTTGTCGGTGGTGCTATGGCTACCCTTCTTGCATTGTTGTATGACTTTCCACCTTACAAAGGTTATGTTGATTCCCATGCACTGTGGCATGCCGCCAACATCCCTCTTGGATATCTTTGGTGGAGTTTTGTTTCTGAAGATACTGAGTTCCGAACATCAGCTATCATGAAAAAAAACAAATAAGAAGGTGGATAGAGCGCTGAAGTTCCACTGCTCTTTATAGACTGATTGAGCTGTAATTCTGGTCCCGGTGTATTCGTCCTTCTCTCTTCTAGTTTCTAGTTTACTTTTCCCCCACTCACAGGGTTTTTATTGCCATTGTTCTTGTTCTTGAATTGATAGAAGAATTAGTTCACGACCCAACGTGGCATTGTACTTCATTTACCCTTTCTCTTGCGGCACATAGTTGTGTTTTGCTTGTAAAATTGACATAAGAAATATCCTTTCTCTGTAAGGTCATCAGTGCTTTTACCCCATGCAAGTAGTATTGACCTTGGCTAACTAATTCTGATATATATTTTTTCATAGTCTTATGTGAATTATTTATTTTTATTGTTGTTATTCACTGAAGCTTTATAATTTTTCATGGGTATTATCAAAATTATTCTCCATCAAATATGGTTCTTACCGTCGCTCTTGGTATTCAACTATTCATGTGTTAAATAATTGTTCAAGACATTTATTTATGGTAGTAAAAAGAGACATTCATCCCCAGTGTATTTTATTGTTTGTCCTGGGATTATAGGAAGGAAGATAAATGTTAGTTAGGATCCGAAGGAAGATAAATGTTAGTTAGGATGTGGAAGTTTTTTTTCCCCTGAGTGGCCATTGGGAATGGTGAGGGGACTCAAGACATTTCTTTATTACACTTGTATAGATGTAAATGGATACAATCCATTAAAGTTCCACTTTGATAACCTTCAGTATCGTCTCAAATTCCTTCCAAACTCACTGGCACTGCTATAAATCCAACTTGGAGAGCTCAGCGTACAGTTCTACTACATGGATATGATCTGATAGGTTATATTGATGGAATCATATCAACCCTAGCGAAGATAGCAAAAGACAAGAAGCCACAAAATATCTCCGAGACAACAAGGCATATTAATATACGAGTCAAATTCAAGAAGCCTATTCAAGGGAGTTCTTCCTCAACGAAGGCTTAATTGAGCTAAAGAAATAGATACAACATAGAGCTAGGACAAGCAACAATACTATCTATCAGCCTTGGAAGGAGAAATCAAAGTGAGTGAAGGAGGAATCATGCATGCGTTTTTTTGCAGGAATATCTCTAGCTTGTCTAGGATCGATATTATTTAGCTTGACTATATATGTGGCTCCATGGAACTACTTCAGTTCCACTAGAAGATGATAAAAGGGAAAAAAGATGGAGGAAAGAACCCACCTAGCTAACCAGAGGCTAAAGGATGCTAAAAGACGTGAAGCTCTCTCATTGGAAGCTAGCATGTTCAACTGGTCGGTTAACCGATTTACTAGTTTATCGATTCTGATTAATTCTGATTTATCATATTTTATATGGGATTGGTTAACTGACTGTATTCTCACTGATTCTATCAGTTCCGGTTGAACCGGTTCTGATCAATTAATCGTTTCCAACCGAGAATTGATAGCCGAATAAGGTTTGGATAACTAGACTTAGTGGAGTGGAGTGGATTATTGGACTTTTTTATGTTTTTTTTTTTTACAAACTAATGAACTAAAGATCTAGCTAAAAAAAAGAGCGTTAGTATATATCCTATCAATTACTAAACATGTTACATGTATATATTTTTCACATAATTATTTTTTCACTCAAATTAACTAATACCAGTACTTAGGCTAGCTAAAGTTTAATAAAATACTTATTAGTCATATTAACTTTGACTCTAAATTGTATAATTCAGTTTGATGATTTAAATGTATAATAATAAAAATAATTCAAGAATTTTAACTTTTAGTGTTATAACAAAATATTAAAATCTTTTGTAAGAAAATTATACAAGTGGAAGTGTTTAAATTTTGTAGCATGTATACTTGTGCCCATATTAAAACTTTACAAAATTACACCCTCTTTATTAATTATAAGATTTTCACTAGTTTTTAAAAATTTTCCCAATGTATATAATATATCATATATAATTAATTTTATAAATAATAATAGGACTGATTTACCGATTAACCTGTTAAACCGGTAAAAAAACTTAAACCGGGAACCAATTGATAAATTGATTAATCGGAATTGAATATAATCAGTAATCGGTTAACTGATAAACTAGAACTAGTAAGCTATTGGTTCCGATCTGATTTTTATTTTCCTAATTATTTTTTTGTACATCCCTGTTGGAAACAAGGAAGATAA
>JBAMIE010215445.1:0-10010 GCA_037177295.1 Kaempferia parviflora
GACTGCGAAACTTCATCACAGCATTGCAGATCGTTGATAGCATTGACAGGCCACTAAGGATCTACTGTAATAATAAAGCTACAGAACTTTATGCCAAGAACAGCCGCAGTTCATCGAAGTTTAAGCACATCGGCATCAAGTTTCTAATGGTTAAAGAAAGAGTTCAAAGTTGTCAGATCATGGCAGAGCACATCAGCATAGATTCCATATTGGCTGATTCACTCACTAAAGTCTTGGTGCCTAAGGTGTTTCATACGCATGTTATGGATATGGGAGTCCTTCTTATGGAAGAACTCATCTAGTTGAAGTCTGTATATTTATTGCTCTATATTTGGTAATAAAGACAAACATTTTATTTTGATGATTGTGCATACTTAAAGTTCAAAACATTAATAGGAATTTATATGTTTGTTTGACACTCTGAAAATGATATCATGATTTACTGCTGCTATTTAGCATTTAGTGCTTTGTAAATATGATACATATTCCTTTTGGAATCATAAAGTCAGATCATGATTTGCTATTGCAGTTTAGCATAAGGTATTTACAAATATGATCAGATCCTTTTGGATCACTTTGGACAAGTTGGAAATTGTTATGTATAGATCACATTTCATATAATTTCCACTTTATATATCCGTATCTTGATCTATGTTATTAATAACATTGGTATTGTGATAACTGTTGGGGCTTGTTATGATCATTACAGTAGCTATGACCTCTTTAGTCCTATATCAATGAAGTTAATGGACTAGATTGTTTACAAGGGTATCTTATATCCATAAAGTTGTATTTCACATACAACTCACATATAGCACAAGTGGGAGATTGTTGGATTTTATTTTCCCTATTAGGTGGGTTTATTTGTAAGTTGAACATGTGAATACAATCCGACCCTTCAAAGTGATCTAACTTATATTTATTGGATTTGAGTTATTGGATGCAGGTTTAATGTGTAGAACCCTTTAGCCAATCTGTTATTATCTATGGGCTGATAACAGATTGGATTTTTATATAAAGGGGAGGTCCCCAAGGGTTTAGGGTGAGCAATTTTGGCATAGCTTTTGATTCCCCATTTGACCTAGAGCTTTTCGACGTCGTCATCCTCTAAACCCCTTGGAAGATCTTCTCCATTTGCTTCCGCTCCTTCTTCTTCCTCAGGATCTTACAGACGATGCTAAAGGATAAGAATAATGACTCTTCAATCAGGTTCCTTGTCAATTTATTTATGTTTATCTGTTATGTCATATTATACGATGAAACTAGATCTTCTTGTTTTTGTATTTCCTATTCAAATTTTTATTTCAGTTGCCTAGAATTCATGCGGCTTAGGTTTTACGAGAATATCTAACAATTGATCCTTCTTACACTATTTGGGTCTTCCATGGTGAAAGTTATATCTCACAATTTCAAAGTGAAGGTAGTTCAAGAAGGATTCTTGAAGATTCAATTTAAATGAACACATTTAACACAAACATAAAAAACAAACAAGTAAATGATTGAATATATATACTTGCTCACGAAAACCAGTAGGATCGACAGGTCATGGCTCATTAGAATAAAGCTCCTCCCTGCTTGTCAAGGAAAGACCAGAAAGACCCTATTAAAAGAAAGGTTTAAGATGTTGAATGTCGCACATGATGCAAATTAAAGTCTTGCTGAAAATGTGGGCATCGGATGAAAACACTTTATTGACTTAATTTATGGAGAAATAACTCCTTATCCTTGAATCGCATGATCTTATCTTCTCTGTTCACAGATAAAGAAGTACTTACATTGCCCTTATCAATCTCAACTAACTGTTGCAATGACTCTTATCATAATATCTGATAGTTGTACGTAACTCAATCCATGTATTTGTTTCTTTTAATTTCTGTATTACCACGTTTCCATATATTAACTTACATATTTTTTTTAATTATACAGTCACAACTGAAGAATTTGAGCCGTGGAGATATTATTGATGGTACTAAATGTAAGCTGCTTCATTGGAGTGTTGATGGAGTTGTTTACAGAAGGTCGAATTGCATCCACAGATCTAAAAGTAAAAGTGCATGACGTTCCTCTTGGTGGATCTTATTGCAAAGTTTGGATTGATAGAGTATTTGTGGACAAGTTGGACCTAATTCGACCAAATGATGAAATAGTTTTTCTCGAAGATGCAATAGGAAGCACAGTTGCTTGTTTATCGAAGTTCATAGTTTTATGTGATTTAGTTAGTTATTTTATATTTTTTAAGAAAGTACTTATGTTATTAAGTGAATTTGTGTTACTTATTTGGCATAGTTGTTACTAAGTGAATTGTTATTTTGTTAAAGTGTGGTGTTGATGATTGATATTATAAATGTTTTAGTTTTGGTTTTATAATTGAGTGTATGCAGTATTATAATTGTTTGTGGTATCTAAATGTGATATAATTGTAATTGTATATTTGTTATATTATAATTGTATAATATTTGTATATGTGGGGTGTGTAAGAATTATATTATAATTGCTGATGTAACAGGCATCCGTAGTGTGTTGTCGTGAGCTGTGGATGCTGCAGCACGTTTTCGCGTGCTGTCGAAGAGTACATCTGCAGCGTACAACCGCGCGCTGCGGAAGAGTGCACCTGCAGTGTATAACCATGTGCTGCGGATGTATTTTTCCGCAGTACAAGGCTGCGCGCTACGAATGTGTTATAACTTTTAACAACTTGGAGTTGTGCAGCATGCAATGTGCGCTACGAATATAATAATTGTATACTGCGGAAAGTCATATTGTTGTAGTGTTATATTCATTGAATATAGGATATCCGATAGGTATATCCATACTTATTTAACTTATAATTTTTCTTTTTTTATGCAACTATTATTATTCAAAAAAATATGTTAAAATTAACATTATATTAAAAAATCTATATAATTTAAAAAATAGATTAAACATTTATTTAGCCTCATAATATAAAAAAAAATAGTTAGTAGATTTTGGGAAAAGAACTTTTTCTCTAATATATATATATTTAATTGGGTATTCAGTTTGGATATCGAATATCGATAGTCTCTCCATACTCTCCTCTATTTAAATCGGATATCATCAAGTTCGAGTGAAATTATCATCCTTATATGACACTAATGTCTATATTTTGACCCTATTTTATTAGAGCCCAAGAATCTTAATATTTTAATTTTTTTTTATATTAAAAAAATTAATTAATTATTTTTTAATTATGAGCCGTTGCGAGGTTTAGATGGCTGGATGTGCTCGAATCTGACGTGGCAATCAACTGGGACCCTAATCCGCGAGATATAAAGGCGTTCATCGTGATTCAAACTCACTTCTTCTTGTCCACTGTTCATCGTCAGTTCCTGAGCTTTTGGAAGATAAGTGTTGCTGCTCTTTCCAACCGATTAAGAGACATTTACAAGCAACAAGAGATCAAGCAAGGTGTTTTTTATATTTTGCATTTATTTTCCTGTCGTAGTTTCTTATTGAGAGCTTGCATGAGGTTTCTCTACCTCCTTATTGTTTTTGATAATGAGTGTTTTCATAATAGAATGTGTGCACTGTGTGGATCTTTGGATTAGTCACCTTCAGAAGGTGGATACCAAGTAAATTAGAGGTGTTAGCATTTGCTTCGAGTTTTCCACTACAACAAATAATCAACGAAACAATTGGAGCTAATCATTCTAGCTCTTGGAGTGTCCTAACAATATAGATGTAAGAATATAAACTTTATTACCGTTCACATGCAATTAACAATGACTAGTTTTATTAATTGTATATTAGATACTAATAATTTTTTATTTTACATGGAATGAAATGACTAATTGAGTTGCACAAGTGTCTCAGTCTGCTATAGAGGGAGGGGAGTTACAGACTCTATCCACCAATGTTATAAATGAGATTTATGATGATGTTGTCGGTGGAAAGAAAAAGAGCTTCCTTTACGACATTGGCTTCGAGGTGAAAGTCTCTTATAAGCGTGTGATAGATCCCAGGGGTCGTCCTAGTTCTTCATCTACTCTAACGGAAGCCTTAATAAAAGAAAATGAAGGATTGAAGGATAAGATGACGACAGTAAAGGGGTCAATTGATGATCGGGTCTAGATGGCAGCAAAGCTGCATGTGGAAGAAATCTTCACTCCCTTTCCATTAATGAGTTTTGCTTTTCCAACGTTGCATGCTTTTGACCCCCAAGAGACTCAGAACCCGAATGCTACTGATAAGTACGTAGCTCAGCTTGAGGTATGTTGACTTAGTTTTTTTATTTATCACTTATGAAAAATGCAAATTAGTTTTGTTATTTTTGATATTATATGCATCTCTAATTGTATTTCATCTTTTATGAAATAATATAGATAAATGTTTATTCTATCACCATCAACGATATTCAATTTCTTTTTAAGGTATATATTCAATTTATGTATTTTTCTGATAAATAATTTTGAGTTCGATTGTATATATCAATTTTAACTTTAGATTTATATATGAGTAAGAATTTTTTTTATTGTTAGAAAATATAGTACTGTATGTTATAATAATCTATCGTATTCAAGGTCGGACCTCAATGAGGCCAGAGAGGCGACCGCCTTAGTCCCTAGCCATGGAAAGGGCCGATTTTTTTTTTTTTTTTAATTTATACCAAACAAATGAAAAAACCCTATTATCGTGTTTCGAGGCACGCACCTTCTACAACTCATGCACGACGCTGCTGAGTCTTCAATGATCTTTGCACGCGATTTCTTGTTTAGCGTTCTTTCTACCGAGGCGGCAAAGGGCTGACAAGAGCGAGGCGACGACTGGTGTCTAGATAAGCGACGGCTGGTGGGTTGACTTCTCGACGAGGATTGTAGGTGCTCTGTCTTGTTCTTGTTTGTGTCGTTTGATTTTTCATGCTTGCTTTGATTTTACTGAAGTTGTGGTTGAGGAGATGAACAAGTCTCTCTTTTAAGTGGGTGAGTATATTCTTGTTTAGATTGCAAGATTAGGATTTTTAAAGTTGTTTATAGTGATCAATGCATATGTGCCCAAATTGGAATCTTATGAACTATCAGATATCATATAATATGCATAAATATTGTTCTGGTTATAAGCTTTAGGTGGTTATCAATTACTATGTGAGTAGTGTTGATTATTAGTGTATGCTCTGCATCAAGACATTTGATGTTGTAATTAGTTTAAGCTCATTGCTAGTTTGCTACCGTTGTTGGAGTTTCCTGGATTCAAAGTAGGGATGTACTTTGGAAGCAAATGGTTGCTATTACGAATGCCAAAGCTTGAACTTGCATTTGTAGCTATCATATCTTGAATTTTAGGCATAAAAATACCAGAAAATCAGGAATGTCTATTAAGTGTTGATCTCTTGCAGTTCATGATTGTCTGACAGGTAATTTCTGTTAACATGAGTACCAATCAGCATGAAATGTAAAAAAATATAGCATTGAATTTTAATAGAAAGTGAGGAGCCACCAGTGTAATACCCAAGGAAAAGGTTTGAAACTGAATCTAAATATGATAACATAATTACACAATGCTATGAAACCCCATGTACAGAGATGTTTTCTTGTACTGTAAACCTTGAATTCAAGCGAAATTTTGTTGGCTAAGCACTCTAGCTTTTTTTATAATGAAAATTGAAGATAAACTAGATTTTAATCAATGTCTTCGGTGTTGTGATTTGGAATAGTTTGATTATATAAGATTCACTTGACCTTTGTAAAACCTTGTTTTTAGCAAGAAATAGTCTAATAATTAGATTATGTAGATTTGATAAATATTTTTACCTTTAAAATATCTAGACGAGTTGTGTTTATGTAATTATTTTAAATTTTTATTAAATTTTAATTGACGTAATATATTATTTTTGGTTTATTTATGTATTTAGTGTATTTGTTATTTATAAACTGGACTTTACCATTATTTATCGCAATAAAAGGGTCACTTTTTATTATTCGCTTCAGGCCACGTTGAAGACAGGTCCGGCTCTGATCGTATTGTACTTGCTGTAGGATCAAATGATGAGAAATGATGATGGTGAGTGTATTGTTTTTTTTTTTTTTTTTTTATCATGATCATGTTTTGGATTTGAGCACTATATGTTTTGTTTTGTTATGAAAGTATTTGGAATGTTTTTTGAACCATATACAATGATTTGTTGATATAATGAATATTGTGTTAGTTTGTTGATCTATATTTGTTTTGTCAATACAATGAATGTTGATGTAATTATTGATATCGTTGTCGCTGTTAATATCGTTGTTTATGTGGAATCGTTGTTGATATCGTTGATATGTGTAAATAACATTTAAAACTCAATTAGAGGAGGAACTGCTAAAATTTTATTGAAAATTAACAACGGAAAGTTTACTTCTGTAGCTAAAATTAGCTACAGACGAATCTTTCTGTCACTAATTAGATTAAGTCTGCCACTAATTTTAGGGACAGAAAAAAAATCTTGCTGCTAAATTTAGAGTGATCAAATATTTCTGTCACTAATCAGTTGCTAATTGCACTGAATGGTGACTGAAATTTTGGTCGTTATTCGGTAATTTTTATCGCTATTCGGTGTAATTAAATTTCGGTCGCTAATCATGGTTATTCTTGTAGTGAATTATGTCAAAATAAAGGCCAAAAACTCATATGACTTATCATGTAGGCACTTTATTTGACTCAGACATTATTGTTTGACTAGTTCGTATTTATAAGAGTTCAAATTGATTTGAGGTCCATACTATAATTTATTTACTACTCTATTATGGAACAGAGGATTTAATCTTCCCCATTCACTATCTGGAGTGTCCAAATAGGATTTGCCATTACTCGTGCAAATTAAATTAACATATATATTCATATATATAGACCGCTCTTTTCCTGCGGTGCATTGTTTACGGTTTGGTGCGGCAAACTTACATGGCAATTCCCAGGTCAACAATTGCGGTGAGAAAAGGTCAAAAAAAGCTCGTGACAAATCTCCTCTTCGCCATCCCCTCCTCTTCTCTTGCGTCGCGACAAGGCTACCTTTCCTCTCCGCCGTCGTAACCCTAACTTTCCTCTCCGCCGTCGCCCCTCTCCTCTCCGCCGTCGCTAATCCTTCCTCTCCTCTCCTCGTGTCTCCGCCGTCTTCTCCCCAAGAACCCTAGCAGCAGCGACGCCTCCACCTCCCTCTCTCTCACCTACAACGCCTTCGCTATTAGAGATCACAGGGAACGAGGTAATTTGTTTGCTCTTATTATGTGCCTTACTGATTCGTTGCGGAGATAGGTTTTCTTGAAAGGAGATTTGGTTCTCTGATTTGGATTAGGGTTGTGTAACTAAGAGACTTCCCTTTCTTTTTTTGCTCACGGGCTAGAAGTTCTGGAGGACAGGGCTTCAGAATTTTTACTCACGGACGTGTTTTGTTCTCTTTGTTCTGTGCGTTGATTTTAGGTTGTATTCAAATAAGGGATATATGTTTTGATCGTGCTATAGAAATTTACTGCATCATTTTGAATTCTAGAGGAAACAAATGCAAAACTTACTTTATGTTTAAGCTTTGATTTCATTGGTTAGATGTTAAGTTCCCAAGTTCTGATTTATGTAGTGGCGATAGTGATACCATGCAAATGATATTAAGCTCATTATTTTCTTTGAATCTGTTGATGTTGTAGCTTAGCGATTATCACAAAACTTACTTTATGTGTAAGCTTTGAATTCATTGGTTAGATGTCAAGTTCCCAAGTTCTGATTTATGTAGTGGCGATAGTGATACCATGCAAATGATATTAAGCTCATCGTTTTATTTGAATCTGTTGATGTTGTAGCTTAACGATTATCACTTCTTTATTTTTCATATTTTGTTGCAGCTAATGTTCATGTAGCTTAGCAATTTTGTTGTAGCTTAGTGATACCATGCAAATTTTTTGTTGTAGTTAAAACTTTCTCTAAGTCAAATAAAGGCAAGTCCAAATCCTATTTTTTTAAAATATACTAGATTTGCACATTTCTGTGCCTGAATGTGAGTATTGATTTTTCATATGGTATTGCTAATTCATAAATCTTAACTTGAACTAAACACAAACTATAGTGTTAGTTTCATGACATAATACTTTCACTATTCCTTCTGCAATTATAAATTTTTTTTTAAATCTAAGTAATGAAAATTTGATTATTAGGTTGCTATTTCATGGCATTATCAAGTTATAGCAGCATCGACAATACAAGATTTCAACCTGTAACATGTAGGGACTGCGGACATAATCCAAGAATAATTCATGTACCGAAATTCATTTGGATATCAGTGATGGTGAACTTAATTCTCTTAGCCGTAATCCAGATTGTGTTGTTATTTCATCTTGTTAGTTAGTCTTAATTAATGTTGGTGTTGTAATGTAACGGGCCAAATGTTTGTAAATATGGACACAAACTTGGTTTGTTAGTTATGTTGATTCTGACCCTTTGCCTAAAGGATAACCACTGTGTATTTAAGGATGCTCATTAAGTTATCTTTTGTATTATATCTTTAGTTTTAAGTTGTGTTAAAGTTGAAATGTTTGTATCTGTATACTTTTTTGTTAATGCTAATGTTCTTGTGGTTGTAGTGTTGAAGTTGGCATCTTGTTAGAGTTCCCTTTGTTATTGCATAAAAATTATCCTGAAATGCGTACACTAGTATAAGAGAAATCACATAAATCTTCAAACCATGATAAATGTAAAGGGTGATCATACATAATATTCAGATTGCTATGTGTATACAGATGTAAAGGGTGATCATATAAATCAACAGGTGTATGATAAAAGTTTGCTGTGCATCACAAAAAGACATGTATCCCTAAATACATAAGCTACTTTTCTGCCAACTATAATTTAAGGAACTTAGTGAGTTGTTTGTTCTTGAACTCTGCTAGCATATATTCTACAGATCGTCAGGCCTGATTTGTGCTTCCCCAATTCCCTCAAGATCTTTGATTCTCAAGGCTCTTTTTTACAGCCAACACAAACTTGGTTAGGCTACATCATGCCAGTTAATCCATACCGTTTTCTTGCCCATCCTTGAAGTTGAACACTTGATCCACAATGCTGCGCAAGAGTTACTTTAACTACATACTTCTGTGACACGGACACCCATGCTTTGCACTGGAAATAGTTTGTGACATCTGTGCTCGTGTAGATCTTATTAGCCAGCGTTGTTTTGCCCAAACCACCAGTACCAACAGCAGGAAACAACATATAAAACAGCAACATATAAAAACGTGCAGGAAACAACATATAACACAAATCTTCAAAACTGATAAAATTTCCAGGCACACCACCTCCTTCAAAAATGCTAACATGTAAAATTATCAAACTTTTCAAAACAGCAACATATAAAAACTTGCACACAATACACAATCCCACAATCATATATCCAGTTATATTGACAAACAAATCAGAATAATAATCCATATAGCAATCCATCCAATATTCCATTAAATAACCAACAGCAGTCCATCCCACAAACAAATCAAATAACCAACATCAATCCTTAAAACCATGAAACTCCAAGAAAGAAAAGAAACCAACAGCAGTTCATAACCAACAGCAATCTAGAAAACCATGAAACTCCAAGAAAACTTGCATCGAAGCTCAGCACATCCTCAGATCAAACAGCCTTCCAACAAATGTCACACATTACAGGACAAAGAAGAGAAGATTGGCACGAGCTGAAAAAAAATTTGAATTAGATCATGTAGTCAACGATATTACAACAATTTAAGTAACAGAAAAATAGGAGCTAGAAATGAGATAGAGGAATTGGATGGGAAAAAAAAAGACAATTTGTTAGAAAGGAAATACATGAATACCAACCATAGATAATTACAACATCCTAGCGCATATTGTTAGAACCTATATCAATAAAGACAATTCATTAATTTTATTTTCTCAATAAATAATAAACCAATATAATTTAACAAATTAAAACTTTGATAGTACCTACTATAGATCCTAAATCAGGTTCATATGTGTCGTCAAGACTGATATGATTATTATCTTCAATTGATCTGATAATTGAC
>JBAMIE010215456.1:0-10010 GCA_037177295.1 Kaempferia parviflora
GATGCGCTACACGCCAAGGACCAACCGTCCTTGACACCGACGCTGCCGCCTTACTGTAATAGGGCACGCCGTCGCGTACGGTTGTCAGGGGAGGCGCGGTGTTCTCGTATGGCTGTCAGAGCCGGAAGCTTCGATTGTACCCTTTGTACAGTGCGCCGTCTACACCTCTGACCCCCCGCCGTGGGCTCACTATGCGCCAAAGTGGCAGGTGGATTGTGTCCGTTGCCTCCTCAGGGATGACCGGTGTGATGGCTGACTGGGCGGGCCTTGGGGTCGACCGGATGGGCGGCTCTGATTTCCGTTGCCTCAAGGAGTACCGGTGTGATGGCTGACCGGGCGGGCCTTGGGGCAGGCCGGATGGGCGGCTCTGACTTCCGTTGCCTCCTCGGGGAGGATCGGCGTCATGGCCGACAGGGGCGGGCCTTGGGGCCGGCCGAGTGGGCGGCTCTGACTTCCCTTGCCTCGGAGGGCTGATATGTTAGCCGGTTGGGCGGGCTAACTGCTCGACTCATGTCGTCTACCTAGCCATCTGCCGTGCTGGCTACTCCTGCTGACTGTGCTTAGGTTTTATGTGGGCCTTTCGATTTTACCGTATCATTACTCATAACTTATCATGTATGGATTACAATCGCAATCATGTTTGTTATTGTTTCTATAATAATCGAGATCGTAAACTATATCTGTTATTTTCATGTTTTATGTTTATCATAATATTTTTCATTTATCATTTTGATATATAATATAGGCTTGTTAATCTATGACAATGATCAATGATAAAGCAATTATTTATATTTATGAGAAAGTGGTCATTAAAAAAAAGGTATACTACTCTTGCAAAGGAGCTATCAACCATTGCTCGGTGAAAGTTATAAAAGGAGATTGGTAATGGAAGGGAGGAGGTATAATTGTTGTCTAATAATCTCTTTTCTTCTACAATATTTCTATTTCTCTCTTTCACAAAGTCTCATTTAAGGGTCACATGGGAGCAACATTGGCACCCTCTGATCAGATGTTGTCCTTGGAAAGGAACTTATTCGTTGGACTCAGGAACCACATAAAACACTCGACAACCAACATCCAACTTTCACCATAACAAATAGTGTCTCTTTTGGTCACATCCACCTAAACCATTCTCTTTTTTACCTTAATTTTAAAAATAAATAATAACAAAAGCATTCCCTTTATTATAATTAATCATCTCATATCAAACACGATAAAATTTAAGAACCTTTTCTCGCCATCAAGTTTTTCTCTCCAAGAGATTCTCCAAGATTCATCAAACAGTGAAGATTTATTATTATAATAGCACATGATGCATGCTTCTAAACAAAATCACAATCACTCAATCCTCTTTTTGCAAGATTAGCTTAATTAATAGCTTTCATAAATTAACATAAATGAAGCTATTATGCTCATAATGGCTCAATTATTGAGTTTTGCTTTGCCCACTTAATCCCAATCTCTTATCCTCAGTGACACCTCCACTTTCATGAGTTTGCTTTATCCACTTGATCTTGTCCTTGCCCTGAGTTCACGTGTGTCCTAATAATTTCAACATTTAACACTATGTAAGTCTTCGACAATGGTGTCTCCTCAAATGCTGCTTTGGGTTATATGCTCAGTTAAGATTGAATAAGTTCCTATAATTTATTCTCTTCCAGCTTTTATGGGGTCGTCTTAGAGGAGTTGATAAGGTGTCACCACTGACAACTGTTATAATTTATTAGAAGTCCTAGCTTCGGTAAATTAATGAATGAATTTTTTTTAATCACCGATTAATCTAAAAATGTTATGCTGATGGGTCATCTATTGTGAGTACTTTTAGATATATTCTACTAATAAAATTTTTTCATAGGATCAAACTCATCATCTTTAGAACTAATCGGTATAAATTAAATATCAACTAAAAAATAATAATGTCATCTAACATAGGTCCTAACTATAAGTGATGTGATGAAGAATCTAAAATGAATTGTGCTAAATGCAGACAATTCTATATAGGATTTTATTGTCAAAAGTATACCAATTTACAAAATACAAGACCAATAAATGCGGAAGTAAAAAAAAATCATAAATCAACAAATTTAGGATGCTCATAGTCGAGCACTTCTTGGATGTTGATGGTCGAGTGCTCTTGCTGCTCTTCATATCGAGTTGAATAGGGGTGGCATAATTCAGTTTAAATCGAAAAAATCGATCGAACCGAATAAAATCGGTTTTTTCAGTTTTCGTCCGGTTTCGGTTTAAATTTTGATTTTTCGGTTCGATTTTCGATTTTGGATCTGAAAAAAATCGAACCGGATTATACTTAAAATATGATTTTTATGTATATTGGGTTATACAAGTGGAATGAGGTATTAATCGTTTTTAATTTTCTTACTTATCACTTTATATAATTAATTATTGTTATACGTGATAACAAAATTTTAGTATTACTCTTTTTATATTTTGGTTTTCATTTCAATTTTAAATTCATAACTATCTTAATAAATTGATAGTTTTTTTTATCTCTAAACTAATATTTATAGTAGCACAAAAACCGTATAAAATCGACCGTAAAAATCGGACCGTATTACAAAAAAATCCGGATCGGACCGAAATAAAATGGTTTAGTTTTGGATTAGAAATTTTTAAAACCGAAATTGAAAAAACCGAACCGTAGTAAAATAAAACTGAACTAAACCGATCAATACCCACCCCTAGCTATTATACCACTCTAGTAAACTATTGGAAAGCTTAATCGTACCAGTTGCAGGAATGAAGGCATTTCAATAGAGTTGGTGCCGGCCCATCCCAACATGGAGAATCCTCCTGATGATGGATATACCTGGAGGAAGTATGGTCAGAAAGAGATACTTAATTCGAGGTTTCCAAGGTAAACTAAACCACCCATTCTTCAAGTGTAAAATTCATTGTCAATCAATTTACAAACAAGTGATACGAAGTTTGTGATTATAATGCAGAAGCTACTATCATTGCACCCACAAACATCACTATGGTTGCAAAGCAAAGAAGAAGGTGCAACGGCTTGATGATTATCCATCAACACTTGAAGTCACCTACTGTGGTGCTCACACCTGCCGCACCTCTCTAACCCCGATCCTGATCCCCAATGAACTGATGTCGTCGAATTCTGCTAGCAATAGCAAGAATGACAAAAATAAAAATGACGACTCACAGGGAGGGCATTTAACAGTGGCATCACAATCCACTTTGATTCAAGATCATAACTGGTTCAACAGGGAGGATAGCAACAGGTATATGGAACAGATGCAGGGTGGTGGAGAGGTTGGTTGCTCTGTAGCAGAATTTGCAGATGCCATGTTTACTTTAGGGAGCAATAGTAGCTTGGATGCCATCTTCTCTCCAAGCCAAGGGAAACCGTAGGAGTTAGATATGATTTTTATATAACAGCGTAATTTATTGTATGGCAATTGCTTAAATTAATTCTTTATTTATGTCTTTTAACTAGCTTTTTTTCCTGCCACTGAGTGCCTGAGTCTAGTATTGTGCAATTTATTTTTGTCTTATGGATGAAGTTCCCAGCATTACACAATTGTACTCTATTTATTTCTTTAATGAAAAAGACATACAAAGATACACTAGTTCATTAATACGGTGAATAAGATAGGACCCTGAGGTTTGGTCAAGTTAAGGAGACCGATTAAGGTAGCGGTCAAAGTGAAGGTGGTAGCGGTTTAAGAAGGCGGACCGAACGAGCTAGCCATTCAGTCCAACAGAACAAGCTAACCAAGCGGAGCCATCATCCGATTGGCCCCCGGGTCTTTCCAGACTAAAACGTCCGTCGAGTGAGCCCGATCATGGTTCGAGCGATTGAAACCAAAGAACCGACATCAGATTCATAGTTGTCTGATATGAGGGTCAGTCAACAGAAGAATCAAGTTCTCAGAGAAGTCGAGTCCACCCCTATAGCTGATTTGATGTCGACCCAGAACGAAGTCCTATCGGGCAAATGAGAGTACTCGGTCGGTCTGTCAGTAATGCTAGTTGAGGCTGATGTACATCTTTTGTTGTCTAGCGTAACCGTCGTCAAAAGATAAAATATCAGAGAATATGCTCTGCAAATTATGTACGGTAGAAGCTTCTAGCCTGCCAAACACAGAAACGGTAAACCTAATTGGGGAATGTTATCAAAATGTCAAAATGGTCTGAACTATTCAGGAAGTGCATTGAAATTCGTACATAAGTAAAAACTCGCACTGTAAAATGGGGTTTTCACCCACAGACGTAAGTACGCGAAACACATCTACAAGCTAGACTTTCGTTACTGCTCTTCACCTCTCCTTCCACCGATCATCTGACTTGAACGTCGAAGACCCTTTCCCTAGCCCGGTCTCTAATATTTTCCACCTTTTTGTCTATTTTTGACGCGCAAATCTCACCGGCATTGAGCTTCTTTCCTTCAAGGTCTTTGGAAGGTCCACCTTCGCGACACAGCGACCCCACATATCTCGGCAGGCTATCATCTCCGCTCTCCAACAGAATCATTCATGTTTACCATAATTTATAAGATGACAGTTTCTCTAATCAACTACGTACTTTCTTTACTGCCCTTCAAGTAGATTGACTTAGTTTGACAATTATACTTTTGGAACTTCATCTACTTAATATGTTTTTGTGAAGAACTCAGTTACACAAAAGCTTTGCTATTACCTAGCTATTGTAATAACGAGAATGGATAGCAGCAGCTTTAGCTGAATTAGACCAGTCAGACAAGTTAGCTAGGGGTTAAGTACAAAATTGTTGGTGATAAAAAAAAACCACTAGAACTTATTGTGCTGTTGGAGATATATATGCTTTTCAAATTTCAGGAATACTAGCTATTTTCATGCTTAAAAGTTATAAATTAAAAGAAATTTCAAAACTAAAATAGATGGAATCCAATCAATATATATTAGCACATTATATTCTCTCAAACCATGCATAATTCACTTTAGCTTAACAGAAATTAACCACATTTAATTTGCAGCTTATGGAAGTTTGTGTATCATGCACTTCCATAGTTCTAGAAGATCAAATTTGAGGTGAAATTATGAAACATTGAAATTAGACGAATTAAGGACTAATCACACTTAATTTACTCGTGCATTTGAAGATATATGAATTACACAGAACATCAAAGCTTTGAACAGATGAGGGGGGAAAAAACAGGCAACCAAGAACATTCATGCATGCATGGATTTGATTCTAATTATAATTCATTAAGGGAATATATAATTAATTAACCATCCATATCTTCATCACTGTCCTCTTCAAAGAAACAACTGACGGCACGCTGCACAGCTTCCTTCACCACCTGCGCTTCCATGCCTTGGGCCTGATTATATATAATCAAACAGAGACTTTTTAATCTTTTTTAAAAATATGAATAAAAAAATTAAGGATTACTTGACTGATTAATTAATTAATTACTTCTCTTCCAATAGCTACTAGACGAAATGGATCAGTGCAGGAGGCCTTTGCTTCCACCACATGAAGACCCAACTCCTCAAACGCGTCTAGAACTGCAGCAAGCAGTCCCGGGCAGCTCTTCTCTGAGTACACGTTGATCAGAAATCCTTTCTCTAGGGTTTCAACAATCACCTTTAATTATTCTTACAATAAAAACAATCAATATTAATAATATCAGGGAAAATCAAGTAGAGATTAACGATCATAGCAGAGGAGGAGAAATCGATGATCACCTGAGGCGAACACAAGGTGCTGCTACTGCATGAGCTGCTTTGCACTACTACTTGCCTTTCTTCGCATGCAGCTTCTTGTTTCAATCTTCCAACTTTTTGCTTCAGATCTTGGATGTATTTTGAGGCATCTACTATGATCGACGACTTTCTTAGCTGCCATATATATATATATATATATACACACACACAAAACAGATAAAAATCAATCATACACATGTGATTAAATCCACAAATTCTAAAATATACATAATATGGTGTACGTGATTATATATATATATATATATTACTGCATGAGAGTCTGTGAGCGAGCGAAGGAGTTGCAGCTTCTCGTGGAGCATGGCTCTCTTCTGCTCCCTCGAGACCATCTCCCAGATGCTGTTATTAATCGATCGATCTCTGCAATCCTGCTAGCTATTACTATTACTATGGAAACTAGAAGAGATGACTTATAAAGAGCAAGGAGGAGGAGGAGTTAGCTAGCTAGTTAGCTAGCCTGTCAGTGTTGTGTGTATCCCTGCCCTGCACAAAATTAAACTTACCTGAATCAAATGTCCAAACCGCCCTTGTTCTTTGTAATCTCCTCCGATACAACATGGCCACATCCAAACTGTTCTTCCTACTCATCCACGTTGTCTTTTATTCAGCCCGCGCGTCTTAAAATAATTAATTAACATGCATGGCTGGCTAATCATGCAACAATATAATTAAGCAGTGTACTGCTCAGTGCAAGTATCCCAGCAGATGATCCAAACCCCAACAGCTTTTACTTTACAGCTCCACGTCCAAACATGCAGCCTTCGAAACATTAGTTTGCGAGATGTATGAATCCAGATATAGGCGTTTAGTTTAATCATCATCATCATTATCATTATATATATAGTTTGTATATATGAATGACGTGCCATGGAATATGTGGGGCGGCTCGTGAGGGGTGTGGGGAGCAGCAGCGACAGCGTTGGAATTTTGGGAATGTGACCGGTGCGGATGAGCCGTGCGAGTGCATCCAAGAGCTTCCTCACGGGGACGATTTACAGTTTGTCGCCTTCTGCACATTCCGGTTCTATCGCGGTCCCAGCCCCGGCGATCCTGGTGGTGTATGTGTGTGCGTGTCAAACTGTCAATTACTAAGAAAATCATTAAAAATATATAATTATATATACTAATTAGGAAGAAAGTTAATTAATTACGATCGCGTGAATGAAATGACATGCTCGGAATATTTGGGACCAGGAACGCTCCCCACACATCGAGATGGTCTGTTCCGCTAGCTGACGCGCACAGTTCGAGCGCATTCATCTCAACGAGTGAAAGATGATTCAATCTTACGAAACACTGTTCCTGCAATTGACATCTACATTGCTGACGACATAATTGTCAAGCCTTCACCATTAACTACGTGCCAACCAGACACCCCACACTTACCCAGTACTTTAGGAGATAGACTGCATGCACCGCCGGCTGGATCACATGCGTGCGTTCTATTTCCTAATCATCACAATCCAACAAACCATGCGTACCTGGCTCTTGTCCCTTACCGCACTGCGACCCACTTTGTGTTGCATCAGTTCGCCAGTTGGATCGACCTCAGCACTCTTTAACTCAGGAGCCAGTTCATTGGGAAAAGTTCCCATAACAAAGCTGAAATATAACCCTAGCTAGATGCATTTCACCTCCAACTTCATAGGAAAACATCTCAGCTGAGAGAGAGATGTTTATCTTTTTGTTATTGTTATATTAAATATATGTGATATTATGTGGATTGGTCACATGAGTTTGGAACGAATGGAAGTACAGGATCACATGCAGTTGCAAACAAACAAGAACAAGCTTATCAATGTACCCTACATATGAGTGTCTCGTTTACCTTGCAGTCGTCTTAGTACCATGCATTGCAGACTTTGCAGTCGTCTTAGTACCATGCATTGCAGACTTTGCAGTCGCACAAAAATAGATAATGTTATGGACAAATATGAAACACTACAAATTGTCTTAAACAAATTCATGTTTATTTAAACCTGAGCTTATGGTACAATTTCTGAAACAAAAATTAATATGTTTAAGTCGCTTCTAAACTTATTGTGGTTTCGACACACTTTAATCTTACATAAGCTTCAGAATTTGGCCTTCAAATCAGCTTACATATTAAAAATGAAACAGAACTAATATATAATTTAAAGATAAGCATTACCACCAAAACATAAACATTGTCAAATCCGATACATTGCGCAAAAAAAAGCAGGTAAACATTATTAGATCAGATCCGTGATTGATGCATTGTCGAAGAGCTAATGACGAACATAGAGTTTACCGACGACATGTAGGAGGGCAACAACAGCTATAAATCCAATGCTCATAAAGAGAACAGTGTTGGGAGACATCCTGGCACCAGCAGCATCATCAGTGTAGAACTGGAGCATCGTACTGGCACCTCCTCCCGCAGCTGCACCGCCGCCGCCTGCTGTTCTCCGCCTCCGTAAACTCGCAGCTGCTGCTGCACTTCCTCTGGGTGGACCTCCAGCATTAGCCACCATTTTGACTGTCGTATAATCAATATATATTAATCCAAATTCGAATGATCTATGTCAATTTGATCAAACACAATCATATCTTGTGAATGAAAAAAGAAACAAATTCTATCAAAACCAAATTCTACCCGTTAAAATTAATCACAACCTATTAATTAAACTAAATTCGCCGAAAATAAAATTCAACCATCATTATGAAAGATAAATATTTAGGTTGCGGGATAAAATACGAAAAGTCACAGAAATTGTAACTCAAAAGTCTCGATAGCCTAGATATGAAATGAATGAAAAGTATGATCCATTTAACACATTATGCTATTAAATAGTGATTACAATATTTTTCATAGTTTAGAAAGTAAACAATTATTCAAGACAGGAATCTTAAAATTATTTTATTATTTTTAAACTAAACCCTACAATTGATTATTTGATTTACAATTTGAAACTCCATCAAAGTGAGCCATGCATGATACTCAACCAGACAGACTTGGGGGAAAGTCAGGACTAAGAGTTGATAGCAAAAGAAACAAATAGTAGCAGTTGCATTTAGAAGCTCGTACAGACCATTTACTTTGTTTATACATTACAAAAATCACAAAAGTGCCTGTAACAAGGTAGCACTTGTGAGAAAAGAAAGACAAGATCCCAATTTTAGCCTAAAATGCCTCAATTACTAATAAAAAAAGTAAATAAAGATGAGAAAAATCCTAGATAGCGTGTCTCATATGAAATTTGCTTGATCCACAAACTGCATTATGCATGCTAGTGAGTACCGGGTCTTACATGCTAGCAATAACTAATGCACTATGACAATTAGGACAGGAAGGTGCGATAATCGTCATTAAAAAGCCAGTAAAACTAGCTTTCAAGAATTTCCAGGTAGGTAAATACATGATTTCCAAGAATGTATTCATCAGCAGTTGAGTTCACCGCAAATTCCTATGAATTGTTGATCAATGAAATTACCAGTTCCCAATGGTTTCTACTAATCGAAGAGCAGATCAAGCAATAAAGCATCATCCAAAAGCATATGAAGCTGCAGGATCTTTTAAGAATCGAAACGCCACTAGTAGTAAACAGATCTACGTTGCGCGATCATTTGAAATTATTTAACAACCCCGATCGTAAACAAGAAAGAATTCTAGGAAATAGAAAACGAATCAGAATGGAACTGTTCCTTCATCCAAAAGCTAGAATTTTTCTTCAAAGATCAAGATCCACAACTTAATACCAACAGATGATGCAAATCGAACTTTCACGAGGTGTGTGTTAAACATACATCTTCTTACATAACACTAGAGAAATTGACTAATAGAACCGAACATATCAAGAGATCCATCAACTCCAGATAAGATCAAGCAGCAATCTTAGGTCGAAATATCCCGTGCAAAAAACATCCACCAATCGAGGAGGAACCGAACCAAGCAAGGGAGAAGAAAAAATCTACAAGGGACGCATGCGAATGTGATCAAAATCATACCTTATGTGACGGACAGAATCTAGGGTTTCCGAGGAGAAACCGGACAGCAATCGCCGATGACGAAGGAGAAGAACCGATCTACCGTCTACGCTTTCCATTGGACCTCTCTTATTCAAATAGGCCTTTATTGGGCCTAATGTCCGACTGCAGGCCCAAAATTTATAATCAGGCCCCTTCGAAGTCCGAAGCGAAACTCTTCCTCTTAGTTTTTTCCCCCAAAAACTTTCTTTATTATTATTATTATTATTATTATTATTATTATTATTATTATTATTATTATTATTATTATTATTATTATTA